>JAVGVS010000075.1:92500-330000 GCA_032718565.1 Distichodus sexfasciatus
CTCAAAATCCTACTCAGGAATCGTACAAATCGTACCAATTCCCACCCCTAAATGGAACATAAAATCTGCAATGAATTTTAGCTTTAATTAAGGTGCCATAAGCTCTGGATTCAGTTCTGTGTTTAAGTAGTGTTTAGTTGGAGGAAAGAAGGTCAAAGACGCCTTATGTGGAGTTGTTGTTCTAAAATTAAAGTACTGACTGATATCAGCGAAGGAGAATGCAGCGCACAATTGTAACTCCGTTGTGACCAAATGACAAACTTTAAATGTACAATACTTGGATTTGGATTTAAATATTATGTATTTAAAGACGCTGTTAAAATGAAGTGTAACAAAAACTTGGAATTGCAACATGACATTTTGAAAATATTTACAAGATTTTTCATTGTTATTTTGACTCTTATTAAAAGCAGATGTGAAGTTGTTTTTCCAGCGCATTGCCTTTCCAACACCGATGTAGTGTTAGGCAAATGGAAGCAATTAATTTCCTCATTGACCTTATGCTTTCTGCTCTTTATTATAGTTTTATTCCAAATTATTGTAAAATTATTTCCTATGAAGTTCTCCTGGTTATAAAATCAGTGACATTCAGTATATCCATAATAATGATAATAAGCATTCTAAGATAAATATTTTTAATTCATTGCAAATACATACAATATAACAATAATACAAGCACAGTACATTACATCACATTGGTGTTAGTTCACAAGTATGCTTTATTATTTAAAAAAATCATGTCTAGTGGATTTACTTTCAGTACAAACATGAACATAGCTCACTTAAGATTTCAGGAAAAGGCCTGACTGTGTGAGGTTACACAACCTCCAAAGCAAACAGAAACTTGGATCATGTTAAAAACAGCTACAGGACCTTGAAACAGACATTGGAAAACTGTGGCTCAGGACGACGTGGAGGCGTTCATCTTATCAAATCTCTCATCCCTTCATGATGCTGCTTTTGGGAGAAGTTTTGTATGAGCTTTTTGTACTTTTCTGGATGTTGCTATGATTTTGCTCATTAGGTTTGGGCTCTGAGGGAGTTCTGGCACTGGCATAAAGCAACACCTTCTAATTGGAACAAAGTTGAGTGAGGTCAGCTGTGCCAATGGGCATTAAAAGCGAGAGCCATCCTGTTAAGACAATGCTGATCATTTTCGTGGCCTGCACATGAGGGACGCTTGAATGGTGCCATTGATTGCAGGAGCCTGGCACAGCACATGGAATTAGTTAGCCTTCAACCTTCTGCACAACCTTCTTTCTTTCTTTATGTGCTTTAAAAGAGCAAGAATTCAGAACTCGCGTGTAAAAAATATTAGTAGTTAAAGTCTTTGTGGAGAAAGCATGAGGCAGCAGTCAATACTTTTGAGTACTTTTGGGGAGGACAAAAACAATTCTATTCAATTTTTTATATAGCGCTCTTAATAGCAGTCATTGTCACAAAGATCTTTACATATAACCAGCTCAAACCCCAACAAGCAAACCTGAGGCGACAGTGGCAAGAAAACCTCCCTCTAGCAGGAAGAAACCTTGAGAGGAACCAAGACTCAGAACTGGACTCCATCCTCCTCTGGGTGACCGGGTGCATGTAGATTTAATACACAAGTAAACTTCTTTCCATTTTATAAGTGCATTGTGGTGTTGTGGTGTTTACTCATCTTTTAAAATATTCTGAATAATCAAACATGTCAGTCAAATCTGTAAATGTAGTCAGACGCGAGACGACGTGACTCCAGTTTCTACAAAGTACAACGAAGTGGGGCAGTTGGTAGTGTAACAGTTTGGGTGTTGGCCTTGTGATCATAAAGTTGTTGGTTCAAGTCCCAGACTGGTAAAGGTACCACTGAGGTACTCATGAGCAAAGTACCAGATCCAGCTATTAGAGTCATTATCGGAGCGATATTCCATCCAGGTATCGGATCGGTGCATCCCTACTACATTTATAAATATAAACGTTAATCTACGTTTATGTAGGTACATACGTCTTATACATTGAGAAATAGAAAGCTGCAGGTACAAGTTTCTACTGGTTCTGTTGTGGCTACTTGGGAACGTTGACCGTCTCTCTCCCTCAAGCCTTCGACTGAACAAAGCTCAACACTAAGCCCCCCCCCCCAACACACACACACACACACCCACAGAGCTGCAGTCTGGTCGGTGGCGGCCGATTTGCTGATGGAGGTTGTTTTTGCTTTTTCGGGCTCGTGCATTTCCCCCTCCACAAAGGCAGTCCAGCGCACATGGCAGTCTGCTCCCGCAATCACACTCACACATCAACACACAAACTCAACAGCAGAACACAAAGCCAGACCTGCATCGCGTTAGTCTCGCCAGGCCAGCGCTACGGCTGCACCGATCCGATGTGTATCAGATGTTGATCCGATAATAACTCAAAGTGTGTGTAGTCATTCGTATGTGTTGCTCACTGCAGCCAGTGTGCTCGTCTCAATGTATCTGATCATGTTGATTACAGTTACACCTCTTTCATCTGATTATTTCAACATGTTGCCCTTTGGTAGCGTTCACCAAACCATCTGCATCTGCTGCTTAGAGTCGAGTAAAGAAGAGATTTTGCTTGTGGAAGTTCCACTGTGTGCTCAGAATTTTGTTCATTTGTTAATTAATTCTTTATGTGTTCCGCCTGTTTTTGCATCAGTTACTGCTTCAGGGAAATCTGTCAGTCCCGCCAGGATTTCTTGGCCCTTTTTTGAGATTGTTGAGGACTAAAATGTCTGATTTTGCTGCAGCTTTTCTAAAAAATTGTGATGAAAGTTTTTAGGCGTTTTGTTGCAAGAAAGTCAAAGTGAGGCGTTGAAACGTTTTTATCACACGTTTTTATCACTCGTTTCCTGCATCTTCTAAATGTAACAAGGAAGTGAGTTTGCTGACGCATGGCTCAATGTTTTACAGAAAACGATACTGATTGGTTGTTGTGGTAAGAAAAGTTGTGGTAATTGGTCAAAATTGCACGGTAGTAATGAATTTTGCGTTAATAGTTGCGATCGCAACATCGTGAAATTCTGGAGGGTTTGGTCTGTACGTTTTTTGTGTTTGAAGACTGATTCAGAATTATAAAAGTAGAAAATAAATATTGCATTATTCTATAGTTCTAATAAAGCGGTAGCTCATTTTTCTACATTATGAATGCGTTTATCAGCACCAGCATGAAAAACATCAGATCGGTCAGCATCGGTCAGTAATCCCCGTATCGGTGCATCCCTCGTACTAGCATCTTTAAAAAGGAAACTCCGAATATTGACTTGGTTATTGATGAGGGTCAGTCTCCAGCGTCACTGCCGACTCACTAGATGTTTATATAATTGCTTTTATTGATTAATTTAATTAACTCTCGTTGGCTCTCATCTCGTATCCCTACCCACTTCTCCATTTTAATTCCACCCAACGTCACCCTGTCCAGATCTTGTGCTTTTCTGTTTCCAGGTCGTTATTGTGAGGTTCATCAGATGACGGGGAATTACATGTGGGATAAAGACTCGCTGAAGGAGTTCCTGATTGGAACCAATCCAGACAGCCGCTTGCCCCTGTGGTGGAACAACTCGGAGCCGATTTGGGTAACCCTGCAGAAACTCGGCAGGAAAGTCTTCATGTACTACTGGCCAGGTGAGAGACTGAAGTTGTGGTGTAGGAAGGTGTGTGTGTGTATGTGTGTGTGTGTTTGTGTGGCCTACACAAAAACCAAAAATCTTTTATGCAAAGTGAAAATAGCGTGTGTGAGAAGTCATTATTTTTCCTACCGGATACAGCAGATTAAAATGACTTTTCTATATTTCTTTGATGAAAAATTATTATTTTGGTGTGGTTTAAATTAAAAGCAGGACTTATCGCAATTTTGTAAAAAATAATTAAAATGTAATTTTAATTAATTAAGTATTTAATTAATTAATTAACTGCATTATTCTTAATGTGGTGCTGGCTGATGCTAAAATTAATTTTTCTCGATAAGTCTTTTGTGAATGCTCTTTTATTATTTTAGTGATTGGAATATAATTTAAAATGTCTATTTGTGTCAAGTTTAAAATGATCTTTCAGGAACAGAAAACATTGCAGCAAATAGAAATGATTTAGATTTACCTGAGTAATAATCAGTAATACTTTAAAAACTTTCATAACTTAAGAACTTGCATTGTGGAAACATTTTCATTTAACATAAACCAATACAATTACCTTTTTTTAAACTTCAATCCAAAAACAGCTTTTCAATGTTATAAAAGACAAGCAACATTTTTCGGAGTTGCGTCACTAATTCTAAAATAATAATAGAAAAAAATATTTTCTATAAAAATTAGACATTGTAACAAACCACCCAATATTTGCACACAAACAAGGGGTTTATTAACAAAAGGAAGGGGGGAAACACACGGACAATGTTTGTGAAATGCCACACACACACACTCACCCACCACCACCCGGCTATTCACACCATATACACATCCTTTTTGGCAGTCCATAAATATCCAAAAGTGAACACCTGTTACCTGTTAGAACATGGCACGATACCACTTTTTAAATGTGCAGTACAATACTGATATTGTAAATGTGGATATCTGCTGATACAATACAAATCCCATACATTTTCTTAAACAGAAAATAATGCTTTAAAAATTGAGATTATGAGTGAGATTATTCTGTTCTGCTGAAGGAAATACTGTTCCTACTAAAACAATATAATAATTACACACCCATATGTATATGCTGAATGATTTATTATTAAAATAACATCTCAAACATGATTCCTTTAAACACAGTTGTGTCATTTAGTGACGCTCCCTAATCCTGCGGCGCTAAAAGCATCAGGAACACAGAGGTTGTGAGTGAGAGCTGGTGTTGTTAAGGAAATTAAACAGTATAATGGTGTGATGTGTTTTTGGGCTTGTAGTGTGTTGTGTTGCTTGTTCTGCTCATCATCATATCAATATGTAGGAATTAGTGTGAATGTTGAACGATAAACCAGCTTTACCACAGTTACACTTCCCCTGAAGAACCTTCTGAGCGTGCACAGATTTACAGATCGGTCCAGTGCCAAGGATACACAATCCAGCTGTTTGAGTCGTAATCGGACCGATATCTGATCCCCATATTGGATTGGAGTTGTTTTATTCAGACATACATCATTTAAAAAGAAACACAGAAAAGTGTAAGTAATTAATAACAAGCCTAATATGCCATAAAATATTGTCATGAATCATGTCATATTATGTTATCATGAATTGTTTAATAGATAAAATACTGTAAAATGTACAGTACTGTGCAAAAGTTTTAGGCAGGTGTGAAAAAATGCTCTAAACAAAGAATGCTTTCAGAAATATAAATAATGATTTTGCTTTTTGTAAACTGATAAAAATCAACAGTGAGCAAACAAAAGAAAAATCTAAATCAAATCAATATTTGGTGTTACTACCTTTTGCCTTCAAACCAGCATCGATTCTTATAGGTACACTTGCACAAAGTCAGGGATTTTGTAGGATTAAAGTCAGGTGTATGATCAACCAATTACACCAAACAGGTGCTAATGATCATCAGCGTCACATGTAGGCTGAACACGGTCATTAAGTGAAACAGAAGCAGCTGTGTAGGAGCTTAAACCTGGGTGAGGAACAGCCAAACTCTGCTACCAAGGTGAGGTTGTTTGATGTCACGGCAAGATTGAGCACAGCAACAAGACACAAGGTAGTTCTACTGCATCAGCAAGGTCTCTCCCAGACAAAGATTTCAAAGCAGACTGGGGTTTCTTTGTTTACAGCATTTTTTCACACCTGCCTAAAACTTTTGCACAGTACTGTATATATTCAGATGGTCCCTAAGCTACGATTTAGCATTTTTCAACCTTACAATGACACGAAGATATTATCGTGCGTCCCTAATTTTATAATGAAATTGGTATAACCTAAATATTTTGTGCAGGTTGTGAAGTGGAGATCCTCGGTGTGCGTCCCTCCTTCTGTGAGGAATACGTTTACAACCCCACAGAGAAGAACCTCACCGACTCCATTGAAAATGCTCTGAATGTGTTAAAGTGAGTCTTTATTAATACAGACCTCTCCTGTTAAAAAGCAGATGATGATGAACAAAACCAGTCAGGTGTGAGTGATGATAGTGATGAGCCCTTTGGAGTCGTTATTGGAGGTTTCTGGTCTCATGATTCGACCCAATTCAATTATTAGGTCAACGATTCGATTCCGTACCTCGATGCATCACGATGCCATCCATTTTTCTTCATTACTTCACATTGCATGCAGATCGTGCAGCCATAGTTACTACGGGGACGTTCTTTTTAACTCGAATGTTTACGCCGTAGCCAGAAAGCCACCAAGCAAAGTCATTATAATATAATCCAGGAGTTTTCAACTGCTTCTGTCCCAGGGACCACCACTCAGACTGAGCAGTGTGAATGTGGGAGGGAGTATTTATTTGTGTATTACTTTTTTCATATAGATGCACAAATCATCTGGAAATGTTGGGAAAAATGAATCCTTTTAAAAAAAAAAAGTGACTTCAGTAGTGAAAGTGGATTATAGAGCTGCACCAGCTAATCAATTAAATCAGTTAAAATCGACTATTAAGGCAACCAATGTAATAATGGATTATTTGGGTCTACGTTATTATACACATACGTACAGTGGCTACTCCCTAATGTGTGGTCAGTAAGCTAACCAAAGCCGCAGTGGCAGTAAAGCAGCATTCAGCTGGACGCCGACCGCCATAAAAGAGGAATAAGAAGGAGACGAGAACCAGTGCCGTGTCTTGCGTCACAAAAACTGAAGCAATTGAGTAGAAACACATGAATGAGATTTTTCACGGTGTAAACACATGTGCTGTTTGTTAGAACACAACTCTCTCAGGGAAGTCATTCACTAAAGCGTCCAGTTCAGTCAAATCTTCACATTTATTACAGACAAAACTCATTTATAGCTGATAAACAACATTAACGACATGTACTTGATATTTTCAGTGATTATTCCGCCGCGTGTCCACCCCAATATTGTGACGCGACCCGCGTGTGGAACGCCATCCTGCGCAAAAATGTCCCAAATTGGCTAAAAAATGACCAAAACATCAATATTTCTTCATTTTCAATTAATCAGAAAATATTTGTTTCCATTTTATAATGTTACAGAGTAAAAATAAACATAGAAAAATAGAAAAGGTTTGGTTAATTTAAAATTTCCTTTTTATTTGATTAATAATTGATTGATGGAAAAAAATAATCTGCAGATTAATCAATTAACAAAATAATCGTTAGTTGCAGCCCTAGTGGATTGCATATCATGGAACACCTGCAGTGCCGCCGCAGACCACCGGTTGAAAACCTCCGTTATTATAATCGATTATGGTCTGGCATTGCATCGATGCGGAACCGTCCACGTCTGCTCCGAGATGCATCGTTTATGTGATTAATTTCAACACCCCTAGTCATTATGTTGATCATGAACGGTGACGTCGCTGATGATTGTGTGGATTTTTCATATTTTCTGAAACACTAAAGACTAAAGTGCTGTCTGGCTTTACTGTGCTTGGTTTCGGTTAGGGCCGGTAAGGCGGACATGGCAGCTGTGTATTATGAGAACATCGACGTGGAGGGTCATCACTTTGGTCCTGGGTCACTGCAGGTCCAGAGGGCTGTACAATCGCTGGACGGGGCGTTCCAGACCCTAAACCGCAAAATCAAGGTCTCAGAACATTAATTTTTTTTATCATTTAGACATGTAGCTAGAATGAAATGGACGCGAATAACGACGCTGTATTACAGGAGAAGGGCATGCAGGATCAACTGAACGTCATGTTCTTCTCTGACCATGGCATGACTGAGCTCCAATGGATGGAGAAGGTCATTGAACTGGAGGTTTATATAAACATGTCTGATATCATAAAGATGATGGACAGAGGGCCAGTGGTCAGTCTGTGGCCTAAAGAAGCCAAGTTTGAACAGGTGAGTTAGAGTGAGTGCTTGTCTTTGTGAACACAGTGCACCATCTCTGTATTTGAACTATGCCATAAAGTCCTGGCAGCTCATGAGTCCCTCAGTGGTACCTTTACCGCTCCGGGAATTAAACCAGCGACCCTCTGTTCACAGGGCCAAGTCCCTGACCGTTACACTACCAACTGCTCCTTTACCTATCATGCAAACCAACTGCTTTGCTTATGTATTGCCTTTTTCGGGGCAAACTAGGGCTGTGCCATTAATTAAATTAAATAAAAGTGTTCTACTGACAAGTTTATTTCTATTTAGTTAACAAGTTTAGAAATTATTACAGAAATAATTTAAATAGTTGTTATTTCGATTAGAAGTTCTATTAATTGTCGATTAATTGCCCAGCCCTAGAGCGAACTACAATTTTATGACCAGTCGCCACTGTTAATGTGCTCTCTCTGCTGTCCACATTTACACTGGTGTGGCATGGAGGTCGACCGATATGTTTTCATCTGGACCAGTATTGATACCAATTATTAATATCTGAGCATATTGATAACCGGTATTTTGAACCTGTGTATGTCTTCAATAAAAACGGGACGTTTGGAGTCTAAATTTGTCATAGCAAATATTTCAGCACTAAACTTAATATAAATACCTTTTAGCACGTGTTTAATGCAGATAATTTTTTATAATGTTCCAATCACAAACATGCAGAGAGTGTCCAGTCCTTAACATAACATCTAATAAATCAGGTTGACTTCAGACAGAGATGCTGCTGCAACAGAGCACATTTTTACATTTGATGTTTTTTCCTCTGCATATTGGTTTAAAAAATCTGATATTAATAACCTTTATACACCTGCCTTTTATATATATATATACTGTATGTTTGTTTGTGTGTGTATATGTATAAATGCTATAACAGGTGGATTTGTTCTTGTTGCAGATTTACAGAGCCTTGCAGCCGGTGCCCAACATGAACGTGTATCAGACGCATGAGATCCCAGAGCGTTTTCACTACAGCCGTGGGAAGTTTGTGTCACCGCTCACGCTTGTTGCTGACCCCGGCTGGTTCATCACTGAGGTTAGTGTGACTCTAAATGCTATAAATCGCTTCATCTAATAATAATAATCAGAACTATAATCAGTTTCTCAGACTAAGACTAAATTGACTAACATTGGGAAGTTAATTTCTCCAGACGCTGTAAACTAGTCCAAATGTTGTATTTTTTATACATTAATACCGTGACCTAGAGTCTAACTTTTATAAAGAATCGGTTCCAAATCCTTACAGTTCCAGTCCAGAAGCTTATTCCAAAAATGCAGGATGGACACAGTGTCCTTCTTCTATCATTGTTGTCCTTCAGCATTATCTATTACTCCATGTTTTAACCTCCCTGGCCGTTTAACCCCCTAATAATCTTGTTCACATTCATTCATTATCTGAACCGCTGAATCCCAACTGGGGTGGTGGGGGGATGGAGCCTGTCCCGGGAACTTACGAGCGCAAGGCGGGGATCAACCCTGGGCAGGCGCCAACACACCGCAGGGCACACACACTCACACCTTATGGGGCCAATTTAGAATCACCAATTAACCTATAATGCATGCTTTTGGACTGTGGAAGGAAACTGGAACACCCGGAAGAAACCCACACAAACATGGGGAGAGCATACAAACTCCACACAGAAAGACCGTACGACCGACCCTGGGGTTCGAACCCAGGACCTTCTCGCTGCGAGGCGGCAGGACCGACCACTACGCCACCAACAAACTAATTAACATAGATCTAAAATAAATGAATCATTTAAAACCATTGGAATCATTTAGAAACAAGTTTACATCATAGTACGGTATACATAATATTTTAAGGTCACTCTACTGGGAGCATAAATTACAAGTTTCACCACATGAATGAAATATTGATTCAGTGCACCATGTATTCCAGTATCAGAAAGTCTGTTACATTACAATTTCGATTCGATTCAGTTCAGGCTCCAGTGATCAACATGAGACAATATCATGTGGTACAGTGTTTCCTGGTGAAAACTAGTTAGTCTAGTTAGAAAGTTAGAAATATTTTGTTATATATATTTCCAGAGGGACGTGGTCAAGGTGGCCGCATTAGCCACAAAGTGTTGTGGGAAACCATCACTACCATTCATCTCAAATCACAAAAAGCGACTGAAATATCATTTGACATTTTTATTCTTGACCTCAACCATACATTAATGAAAAACAAATGTCTCCTGTTTAATATAAACTGATGTTACAATATGTACAGTTATGGGACACAGAAAGTACACTCTCTTTCAGTTCTAGGGTTTTTACATATCAGCACATAATAAAAATCATCCGATGCTTGTCAGGTTCTGAAGTTATTTAAATCTAAATTCAAGCGTACAGAAACACACAACACTGTCATTATTTATTAAACAAAAACAAAGCCAAAATGGAGAAGCCATGTGTGAAAAACTAAGTGCAGAATTGAAAAAGGGGGCACGTTCCTTTCCCCGTGACTGTATAATGTCTGATTGGTGTTTCGATATTGGACCGATGCTGTGGACTCGTTGATCACTGAAGTGATGTATCGGTACACCCCTACCTGTCATTACGTACATAAGGCACATTGTTTGGATGTGAGTGTCAGCAGCGCAGATTTGGAAAGTTCGACCCACCTCATCGTGTTCTGCTTGCAGAGCAAAACCAAACTGCCCTTCTGGCCGAACAGCTCAACAGGAGAGCCTGAAGGCTGGCAGCACGGTTGGCACGGCTACGACAATGAGTTTGTGGACATGAGAGGCTTCTTTCTGGCTCTGGGACCAGGTACGTGTGACATATTGTCTTCCACTCACACATTACACCTCGGCTACAGCGATTAGTAGACGTAATCGATCACTAGAAGGATTTAAGCGTCAGTGCGTCATATTTGTAACTCTCTTCCGTTGTCATGATTGCATCTGTAGTAGGGATGCACTGATCCAACCTTTTCACTTCCAATACCGATACCAGTGTCTGGGCCGGTCCCGAATAATTAATTAAACACGGACATTGATCCGATATCAGTGTTTAATTAATTATCTGTGTATTTGTGTGTGAGGAGGAGGCGCTGTATTATTCAGCAGTTGTGTCATTTTGTGACGCTCCCTCACACTGCGGCACTAAAACTAGGGATGCACGATAATATCGGAATCAAATTCAAATTGAAATTTATTTATATAGCGCTCTTAACAATCATCGTCACAAAGCACTTTACATATAACTGGCCTAACCCCCCACCCAAGCAAGCCCGAGGCGACAGGCTGGATCACATCTGAATCGGCTGATAATCATCAGTATTGGGCCGATATTTTCCGTTGATATTTGATGACTGATTTATTGTACGTGGGAAGGTAGCGCTTGTGTCAGGCAAGTCCAAAGTACGAGGTGGGATTTTATACGGCCCGCGCCTTCTGTCTTAAAATGTATGGCGTTATTTTGTGCCAAAATTCTGAGCACGCCGAGGAACGTTCACCAGCAAAATCTCTCGTCTTTATGCTCAACTCTGCTGCACATGCAACATATTTTCGACTGTGTTTCCGTCACTTAGTGAATGTGAGCTCACACATGGGCCGTGTCCCGAGCCGTGCACTACTGCACTTAATAGTATGGTAGGTAAGGTGCTCTTATCATACTCTGTGGTAGTATGCATCTCAGAGAATATTGGGGATTGTAGCTTAACGGCGCTCTACGCACTAGGTAGTGCACATAGAGAGTCCCACGCGCCCTATTTGACTTGGTACACTACATAGGATGGGAAGTGACTTTTTCTTAAAATGTTGTGCACTACGCTGGAAATGCTCCGCCCTCGTTCCATTCTGCTTTCACGCTCGCTTGACTTGGTGCTGCTGTTGTGCCTAAATTCTAAGCTTGCAGTGGAACTTCGGAGAGCAAAAATATCTTGTCTTTACGCACACAACTCTGCCTGTGCTCCTCATTTATCAGTATCGGCAGATGTAAACATGAAAATATTAGCTAAACCCGTCAGGAACAGTGAGATCTCCAGCAGGACCTGGTGTAGATCAGCACATTGAGCAGTAGAATAGTGTGATTTGATCAACTTTTGGGCTTGTAGTGTGTTGTCCTGCTTGTTCTGCTCACTATCCTATCAATATATTGGAATTTGTAGCTTGGTTTAGCACCAATATCAAACCAATGTGGAACATGAAGACAACTTTACCACAGTCCACGCAGAACTAAGTGCACAAACCTAGAAACACAGTTTGAGTAGATCTGCCCAGTGTTAGCCCAGACCATGTCCAGCTGTTTGAGTCAGTAACGGACCGATATTGGATATACGTATCGGAGCATTCCTGTTCTGTACTAATGTAAAGGAAGGAGTCATGAGCGGTGCCCAAACTTCCAAACCCATGTGAGCATTTCAAGAGGCAGGGGCTCGATACCTTGCAGACAAATAATTATAAACGACCACTTCATATGTTTGTTTCTTTTATTGTAAGATTTCCGTGTTTTTTGCCAAAACTGACCCCCTGCTGGTGATCTCTGTCTACCAGACTTCAAGAAGGACTTCCGGGCAGGTCCGATCAGAACGGTGGACGTTTATAACCTAATGTGTAAGGTCGTGGACATCACTCCGCATCCCAACAACGGCTCCTGGCCCAGAGTGGAGTTCATGCTGACGGCCTCGGGTACGGTTGTGGAATCTCCGCTGCTCTTCAGCTGTGTGCTGGCCCTACTTGGGTTGTTACTTTCTGCTCAGACCTAGAGCACGCACACACTCACACTCCATCATCATGGACTCTTTTTCACTGCACTGGTGCTGGTGTCAGTTCCCAATTCGGAACCAGGACCATGTTTTTCCACTGGCAACAAAAACGATGCCGGTGCTGCAAATTCAAATCCAAACTGGCATCAATTTTTTTGCCGGACTGGAAGCAAGAACCCATGATGTTATGAGGAGTTAGTGTGCTATGGCGCTGTCACCTGGCTTCCCCTGCAGGTTAGTTGTAAGCGAATTCCCGACTTCAGCTCCAGCGCAGTGGAAAAGAGGGAAAACACAAACATGCACCTCCCAGGCCCCCTTTTCCACTGCACTGGTGCTGAAGTGCTGGTTCCCAGTTCGGAACCTATGCCATGTTTTTCCACTGCAGTGCAAAGTCTGCGCTGAAACTGGCATCAGTGCAGTGGAAAAGAGGTAGAAGTAAAAACTGGTGAATGAGGCTCATGACCGTTAACCAGGAGATACTTAAACGTAAATGCTGTCAGTTACATTTTCAATAATCTCTTTTTTAACGGTAAAGGCCTCGTGTCAGTCGTGTCCAGGTGTCAAACGATGCAGAACGAGCTGCACTTTGGATATTTAAGTATCTCCTCAAAGCTTGAAGCTGCATCTGAAACCATGAGCCGTGTTCATCCGATCTTGCGGTGTGTAGTAGGTGTGGTGTGGTGTGTGATGTGGTCAGTCAGTTAAAAAGTGGGCCAGTTCCTAGTTACCTCTTTTCCCATAACCTCGTACCGGTGCCACTAGGCACTTCAGTAGACATGAAGGCCGGGTCTCACTGGGTCTCCACTTCATCAGCGCGTCACAAGCCACATTTACTTTTTAAATATTAATGTTCTGACTCCACCCACCTCTCATGACATCAGGTTCTTGGTTCCAGACCAGAAAGGTTTTGGTGCCTGTTCAGAGCCGATATCGCCGGCAACAATATTTTTGTTTCAGTGGAAAAACGCAGCACCGTTCTAAAAATTGGGAACTGGCACCGGAATCAGTACAGTGGAGAATTCAGCTCTGCCCGAGCGCCAGCACTGGCACCTGTGTAGGGGGAAACGGGTACGTCAAGAGCCACATCCAGGCAGAAAGAAGCGAATGCATCAGATGAGCCGTACAGAATAATTTGGGTTCATATGAGAACTGTTGAAAAGCCGAAGCGTTGAGCATGGTTTTGGCACGGCATGTCGTAACGACACTATGTAATTTTTCTTCAATTTAGCCGGTAGCATTTTGCAGCTAGAATGTGCAGACCTAAAGAAATCATTTATATTGATACGATCAGATACTTTTGCACTTGTACAACAAATTAAGAGTTTAAGCTCAACAAGTTTGCTTCTCCAGTGTGACAGATCCAAGTTCTTCTTGTTCTCGTCGTGACTTACTTGGATATATTCAGGCAACATGCCGTTAAACAGTGCTTGGACGGTTTAGACTTTGGAAGCAAATATGATAATTATTGTCTTTAATTCCCCCACCAGTGAACTTCCTTACTTTAAAGTCTGCACTGCATGTAAACAAAATGAATAATTTACATTTCCTTTATCCTTAAAATCATTTCAGAATAAGATGATCTGTCCATGTATTGGTTTGTACTAATATTTTTCATCAATAAAACAGACATTTTTGTCTTATTTTATCAGTGACCGCGTGCAGGGCTGTGTGACTTGATATTTAATTTAATATGTAACATTCTGGGCTGGTTTCTTGCTTCTGAATTAACTCTAGTTGTGGACTAAGTTTACCATTCAATCTCAAAGTTAGGACCTGAAATTCTGTTTATGTGTAAGCCAAAGGCCCGAATGTGTATACAAAAACAAGCATTTATAAAAATATCTGCATACGTGTAAGTATGCGGATATTTTTATAAATGCTTATTATACGTGTATTATACGTGTACACGAGTAAAACGCAGTTTTCGTAAAACTCTGATGTCAGGGACGTCACTATGATTGAAAGATCGTGGGGCTCAGCCTCTAGGCGTGTGGTTAGGTGTTAGGGTTATCCATTACGCATGCCAAATTTTTTGATCACACCTTCATAGGCTTCATCAATTAATTTATTTGAAGACCATCTATCAGGACCTGTTGCCTACACTGGGCATGTCGCCTGCTACTCACCGACGGAAGAAAACAGACCAATAGGAAACATTCAAGTTTTTTTAAAGCGCATGTCGTGTAAACGCAATTTAAAAAATAAACATATTAAAAAATACCTGTTTATAAAAATATCCACATATGTATAAATTGGTCTTTAGTCTAGGACTAGGCTTAATCCTGATGAAAGTTAATTATTTTTAAATGACTTCAATTTTCTCCAAGATTGAACTTCTCTTTATAATTCCACCAGTCGAGTGTGAGCAGTCAGGGTTTTTTGGGATCATCTATCTCTGCCTCAGTGCTGTTGATAAGATAACAGTGATTATGGTTTTACAGCAGCTCACCCGATGATGGCACGGTCACGTCAGCAGCAGGTTCATCTCAGATAGACCAGGCACTGCTGTGGTTTTGGTGCCACCTGCAGGTGCTGTTTGGGCTCAGGACAAGATACTAATCAGACCCTCCAGGATTTCAAGGGACTTTTTTGACATTGTTGAGGCCTAAAATGCCTCATTTTGCTCCAGCTTTTCGAAAAAATTGCGATGAAATTTCCTATGTTTTAGGCATTTTGTTGCAATAAAGTTGTGGGAGCAAATCAAAGTTGCAGAAAAATTTATGATTATTTAACAACGAATAAAAATGATGGAACAAAACCATTATTATTTTTATTAACTATTAATCATGAAGTTATTTTTGATGGTAAATGTGAGGTGTTTTTATCACACGTTTCCTGCGTCTTCTAAACACAACAAGGAAGTGAGTTCGCTGACGTATGGCTCAACGTTTTGAGTGAAACGACAATGATTGGTCACAAATTGTATTAATTGGTCAAAATTGCACAGTAGTGATGAATTCGCGGGGCTTGGCTGATGGCAACATTGTGAAATCCTGGAGGTCTGACTAATGGATCAGGTCAACGAGAGAGTGATTACTGATCATAGTGAACACGCCACACAGTTCACCACAACCAAATGTGACCTTTGGATTTGACCCATCGTTGAAGGAGCGGTGAGCAGCTTTTGGGGCAGCATCCGGTAGTACTGTTCTCATGAACACCTCAAAGGTACCATAACCGGTTTGGGACTTGAACCAGAGACCATCCAATTGTTTACATTTAAAGCATTTAGCAGACGCTCTTAATCCAGAGCGACTTCCCCTTCCTAATTTCAGGAAAGAGCGTAGCCGAGAGAGCAACTTGGGGTTAAGGGTCTCGTCCATGGACCCAATGTTGGTAGTGCTGGAGGTAGGATTGGAACCGACAACCTCTTGGTTCAGGGTTGAGTATCATAACCACTAGACCACTATCCTGGTGGACCAGACTCATTCACCTCACTGGTTTCACTTTGATAGGCAGACGTTTATTTCCTGGTGGGCAGATACTTTCTGTGAACTTTAGAACTATTGGGCCTGTTGCTACCTGCTCGGTCGTGACGCATGTTATGCGCCGGAACGCACCTAGTGGTATGGCCATAGCAGACATTCCATTCCAGACTAAAAACGTCTTTGCCCTCGATAAAACTTCTTAAGCACTCTTTTTGCTCTGGCTTTAATTCCTTAACATCGGGAAGCGTTGGCAACACTGAACGTATAGCTTCGCCTGGGGCAGTTGGTGGCGTAACGGTAGGGTGTTCACCCCGTGATCAGAAGGTCGCAGGTTCAAATCCAGGGCCGGTCAAGTTACCACTGAGGTACTCATGAGCAAGGTACCGTCCCTAAGCACTGCTCCCTGGGTGCTGCCCTTGTCAGCTCCTTCACGGATCGGTTAAATGCAGAGGTCACATGTGGTTGTGGTGCACTGTGTGCTGTGCTGTGGCGTGTTCATGACAAATAATCACTCACTTTCACCCGCCAGTGCTTCTAGAACTACACCGGAACGACATACTCAACGTCATTGCTTTCAGCGCTCCCACCGAGCTACGTAGCCCTCCCTCTGCTGACTGGACGCTAAAAACCTAGTTGAGAGAAACCGAAGCCTTAGGAGAGTATCCTGATGTACCGCAGCAAAATCAGTATTGAGTGGAGGCACTACTACTACTACTGTGGCTACTAGACCACCACCACCACCACACCCTCCAGCTGTATCAGTACTACTGTTCTTCAGTACTGTTTTCTACTGTTCTTTGTTTGTTTGTTTGCACTGAAAATAACCTGGAGCCACGTCGTCTCGTCTCTCTATGTATCTGTACAGTATATAGCAGAGATGACAATAAAGTTGACTTTGACTTTGACTTTGACTACCTTGCTCATGAGTACTTTTGTTGCTCCAGGACCTGAACCAGTGACCTTCTGTTCACGAGGCAAACTCCCTCACCGTTACAGTACCAACTGCGGGTCCAGGTGGGACGAGATGAGACTAGAAGGCAAAACAGGGCATGAAGAGCGTGTGGTGATTCTAAAGGTTACACAGTGATTGGTGTTGGTGGTCTAGTGGGTAGGACACTCGCCTCTGGATCAGGAGGTCGTGGGTTTGAATCCCCTCTGGCACCACTGTTATTGAGATCCGTGAGCAAGACCCTTAACCCCAAGTCCTGTAATTAGGAAAATGCACGTTGCTCTGGAGAAGAGTGTCTGCTCAACGCTGCAAAATGTAAATAAACAGGAGGATTTCTAAATAACCCACTAATTCAGTGTCATCTAGAAATAAAAAGGTGACGCTTCTCTTACACGTGTTACACATTTATTGCTTGAAGGTGTGGGTTGAGGTTACATTTGAGACATTTTAAAGTGTGTGTATATATATATTCATTTATCTTTGTTAATACTTATGCACTACTGTTGAGCGCATTGTCTCTCCATGGTGTTCTTTGGGTCCACGCGGACAGGTGCTTGGTGCTTTTTCCTCCGGTCAGCTCTCCAGTTCTCCCCATCGTCAGCGTCTCTTTTATTCAGATGTTGATCTGCCGTGTTACTGCAGGCTGCCACCGGAGAGCTGCAAGTAAATCAGCAAACGGCGACACTAACTTTAATAACTAAGCAACAAATTTTTAGCAATGTTTAAAGCCTCTTTTAAAAACGGTTCATAGAAATATTAGGTGCATTTTTTTTTCCAAACAATTTCCTGAGTAACATCTTCAGTTAAGTATTTCATAATTATACTTTTATGTTTGAGTTCTTCTGAAGCTGTAATTTACCAAGAAATTTGGTTTATTATCTTTTGCCTCTTTCCAAAAACAACAAACATATTGAGCAACATTAACATCTGCTTAAAAATCCTTCATTCATTCAATCCTGGGCAGGCGGCAACATACTGCAGGGCACACACACACACACACACACACACACTTACACTCCCGATCACACCTTACGTGGCCAATTTAGAGTCGCCAGTTAACCTATATTGCATGCTTTTGGACTGTGGGAGGAAAGCGGAGCACCCGGAGGAAACCCACTCCAACACGGGGAGAGCATGCAAACTCCACACAGAAAGACCCCACGGCCGACCCGGCGTTCGAGCCCAGCACCTTCTCGCTGTGAGGCGGCAGTGTTAACCACTGCGCCGCCGTGCCGCCCGCCATTAAAATCCTCAGAACACTGCTGAAGACGGACTCACGTTGGGGCATCAGGAATGAAGACCGGAGCTTCCTCACACGTTCGAACACGCTTGGTTTCGCAAGGCGGAGCCGGAGTGCAGTTGGAGGTTTGTGCTGGCTGAAGCGGCGTGACGTTCGGCTCCTCGCCTGAAGCAGCGGTGTGTTCTGCTGTTGTCTCCTGAACCGTGTCTGCTGCTTTCCCCACGACTGCTGTATCCACACTGCTGAGCTCCGATTTACCCTCAGGGGGAGCTACCGGAAATTTCTCTCGCTTGCGCTTCTGAACCTGGGCCTTCTTAACCTCTGAGGAGAGAAAACATCTTTATTATTATTTGTTTGAGAGTGATTATTAGCCATTTATGGATTAGTATTAAGTTTATGCTTGGTAATACGTATATCAAGATATAAGATTGCCACAGTTAAATAGATAAATTTATCAAAAATCAACTAATCAATTGTGTCATGAATTACATACTATGGGAAATTAAAAGATGACTTAAATGTGCCTAATTATTTAAAATGTGAAATTAATTAATACAATTTGTCATAAATGATTTGGAAATAAAAATCTCATTAATTAAAAGTCTCATGAATTATTTAAAATTGGAAATAAAAACATTGTTAATTTAATGCATCATTGATTATTTAAAACGGGAAATAAAAACATGAATTCATTAATTGTGTCATATATATATAATTATTTCATTACATATTTCATTAGGACACTTTCATCATGAACTACTTTTATCTGTGAGTCCGGCATGTCAAGGTCAGTTTGCGGGATGTACTTAAGTAATGAACTAGATTTTAATTTCCCATTTTAAATAAATCACGACACATTTAATAAAATTATTTTTGCTGAATGTAATTTTGGCACTCTTTGTTCTTGATAGTAACAGACCATGTTTAGGTTTAGGGTTAAGATTAGTTAATGGTTAGGTTTAATTAAAGTTAGGTCAGGTGTTAATAATGGTTTAGGTTTAAGGACCAGATTAATTTAAGTTTGTGATTAGTTAGGGTTAAGGCTGGTTTGAGTTTATGGGCATGATAAGGTTTAAAGTAAGTATTAGTTTATGCTTAGGTTTAATGTTTGTATTAGTCTGTAACTTTAGAGTTAATTCTAGTTTATGGTCATTTTACGCTCATTTCAAGGTTAGTATTAATTTTGGTTTAGGGCTGGGTTTAAGGTTAGTATCGGTCTATGGTTGTGGATGGTTTAAAGTTAACATTAAGATTAGGAAAAGGTTTAAGTTAAGCATTCGTTTATGATTAGCTTTAAGGACTGTAATTAGTCTACAGCCTCAAGGTTAGTATTCGTTTGTGTTTAGGATTGGGTTTAAGGTTAGGAACAGGCTTGGCCGCGTGCTCACCGTTCGGTTCGTACTTCATCTGCAGTTCCTCTAGTTTGACTTGGAGCTTGATGTTGTCGCTGTGGCCTTGTTTCAAGGCGTTCTCTGCTCCGAAGAGTTTGCGCTCCAGCTCGAGAACTCTCTGACTCTCAGAAAGAGCTTTCATTCTCGTCATGGACAGTTCGTCCTTCAGCTTCTCTGCAGCTTTCCTAAAAAACAGAACAAAGAGGACACACAAATGTAAAGCCCTGTTTATAAATGACACGTTACCTCTGTGCGGAGGATGGTGCCACTAACGTTTGACCCCTATGTGCTGGGTGGAGGTACTTCCGGTGTTAGCTGTCACTGAGTGGATATAAAATGTTAAGAATAAAGAACAAGTGCATTGCATATCAGTATCAAATCGGCAACTCTAATGTTGTTTACACTTATGTAGGTATTTTTATAAATGCATATTTTTATATGTTTGGACCTTTTTGCACATAAACAAAAGTTATAGCCACACCAAAGGGATATATATTTTTAAACGCCCTCCAAAGTATAGATTTTTCAAAACGCTGGATTCTGTGGTTCTGTGTAAACGGGTAAAACACAGCTTTCCCAAAACGACGATGACTAGTGACAACGGTAACCAAGACAACAGTAATAACAACAATGGCGGGTGACGTCACAGTATCCTACCCACTACAGCACCAACACCAATCACCATGTAACATTTGGAATCACCAAACGCTCTTCATGCCCTGTTTTACCTTCTGGTTTCATCTCGTCTGACTTTAAACCAGTCTGAGGGCTCGTTTAGTACCGGGTTTCGGTACCCTTCCCAAAAACACACACAAAAAACAACTACAGTATTTTTGGTTTTAGGCAGGGATGCATCGATCCAACTTTTCAGTTACAATACCGATGCCAGTACTTGAGTTTTGGGTATCGGCCGATCCAGAGAAACCATCTGACACCAGCTTTTAACCTTTACAGCCCTGAGAGAATTTGGGGCGTTTCTCTATACCTATACATAGTTATATAAAGTTGTGTTATAATATGAATGATGTCTGATCAATGTTTTCTTTTTGGTTTGACGATGTGGCCTTGATCCCGAAATCACTGTACTGTTTGATGCATCGTTACACCCCTACCTTCAACAGAATCAAAGCATATCAGTGCGTTAAGTAATCTTACTTTGAATTTGTGAGCTGCATTTTCAGAAGGTCAGTGTAGTACGTCTCGTCCACAAACTCCATGTCCTTGGAGGGGCAAGCGGAGGCCTGCTCACTGGCTGTGGCCTTCTGATAAAAGAATAAAACCTGCTCAACTCCACCTTCACGCTCGCTCAACTTAGTGCTGTGTTATAAACGTGGCAAAATCCCAGCCAATCACAGGCTTGGAGGAAGCTGATCTGGTCTCCAGTCAGGTGTGTAATATGGTTGAAGTTGATCTAGTGAACAGCAACACACACGTTTCCAGTACGACAGCAGAAGCAGCAACAAGAAGACGAGTTGTGTGTTATGTGGAGATGTTGGGTGTGATGTGTTCAGCAGTATCCTAGTCTAATTGTATCTGTTAATGTTCCTAAATCTGTTGATGCTGCAGGGATTACGCCTCCAACATGTTTTAATCAAGATGTTGATGTGATAATGTACAATCTGATGATGTAATGAGATGATTTACACTTCAATTACACATTAGAAGCTGATGCACAGTAATGGTGTGAAGAGATGCAGGAGGAATCATACAAGAGAGAGTCCAGACACTTCACACACTAAATACACATTTTTACACTTCACTTTTATGTTTTTCACTCAAATAAAAGCCCATATTTCAGTCATATGTTTCATCACTAAAGTTTTCTTTAAACTAGTGTTAAAATCTCGTCTCAACAACCCAGTCTCGTGTGAAGTCTCATCTTGTGAGCTTTAAAAAAATAATTGTGTAAAATGTTTCCTTCAGTAATTTTATAAATCAAAGATAAGCACGCTGTCATTAGAAAGAATATCCCAACTTTAACAGCTGTGTATATTTACAGTAGAAACCCTGTGAGTAAACTATGAAGGCAAAATCAGAAAAATTGTTTGTTAATCATAATCGAGGTAAAATGATTTAAATCATGACAATCATTTAAGGTGGTATCGCGCAGTCCTACCTCCAGCTTCTCCAGCTTGTGTACCTGCGCCAGCAACGTTTCGATTTCTCGGTTCTTTTCTGACAACATGAACTGTAAGCGTTCGAGCTGGGCCGGGTCGGCTCTCGTGCCCTGGAGCTGCATCAGATTAGATATTTGAACCTGTGATTTAAGAAAGAAAGAAGATTAGGGTTGGGTAAGGTTAAGATTTTAACAGTACTACTACTCTTACCGGTACTGCTTATCGGTCTGGTACTCTACAGCATTCTTACAGTACTTTTTGAAGAAAAATCTAATTATCAATATAATGAACGTTGCTTTATTTAACAAATCACTTTTATTACTCAACAAAGCGTGAACACAGTAATCTGACAAATCCTCCTCTCACATGGGAGTTACACTGTTACTAACATCATTACAATAAAATAAAAACACACACAATCACTTCTGTTGGTTTTAATTCTTTCTAACGACTTCTCAGTCGACAAGGAGTTGATGTGCATTTATTGAAGTGTTTTACAGTATCACATCAAATAAAGAGCTGTGTATGTGCTGCAGGCAGGCTGTACTTCTCATATACTTCAGTGTCTACTCAGATCAACTGGGAATAATTACTTTTATGTAGAAACTAAAAACCTGAGCGTGCACACATTTACAGAAATACCCAATGCCACCGATCCAGCTATTTGAGTCGTTATCGGACCCATATCTGATCCACGTATCGGATCGCTGCTTACCTAGTTTTAGGGCCAAACTATTTGTCCCCTCTCTCACTACTGTATAATCAACATTTTTGTACCTTCATGCGAAGCATCTGTTGCTTTGTGAAAGCGTGCTGCTTCTGAAGAGACTGGTACTGCACTTTCACGCTGATCAGCTGTTTCTCCATCTCCGCACGTCTGTCCTCTACCTGGAAATAAAACATTTTACTGCTGTATTCTTTAAATGAAGATAATGGAAAACTACTGTAGTGCTGGTGAAAGCTGTACCTCAGAAAATAATGAATTGCCTTTGCTGTTTGGATCCTGCGCCTGCTGCGAAATCTGCTCAAGTTGGATCTGGAGTTCCTGGTAGGCTTCTCTCGATTTCTAAGATGAAAATGATTATAAATGTCATTCACCAGGAAGCCAAGTCATCTCTGCTATATACTGTACAAATATACAGAGACAAGACCACATGGCTGCAGCTTTAACAGTGCACAGAACAAGGAACAAAAAATAAACGAGGCTCATAGAATAAACAATATATAACTAGAATATAAAATATACACTTTAAACTAGAAGTGGAAAGAGTGATAATTTGGTTACACGCTGTATACGGCCGACAACACAATGCACCCAAATTTGCATCACAATATTAAAAATGTAAGAAGAAAGAGGCAATAAAGTATAGCACCACACACCCAAAAATCTGTGCTGTCCTGTCTAATATGTTAGGGCTGGGAGACACGGCCTAAAAATAATATCACAATATTTTTAAGCTACATCATGATACATTTCTCGTCCGGCTTCAGCTCTCGGGGAAACGACTCAGAAACTGAGCAGCAACGGCAACTGGAACGCACTATTAGTTCGAGTACTGAGGTACCACTGTATATCTTAATTCAGTGGGATTTATTCACTCTCAAATTCTTCATTTTGTTTGATACTGGAAATGTTTTGGGTGATCACTTGACATAAATCATATTCCATGAGCATCCGGCCCAAAGTAGGAAGTGCATCAGATGTTTACCATTAAGGCGTTGTAGAGTGACACCACTTCTTTTTCCTTCTCTTCTTTATCTTGTGTGAATGTCTCCAGCTGTCTCTGCAGGATGCTGTTGGCCAGCTGCTGCTGCTGCTCTCGGTGCTGCACCTCCTGAAGCTCTCGCTCTAATGCAGCCTGAAATTAAACACATACTCATGAACCAACATCACCATCATACACATACACTTTAGAAGATTAATTCATTCATTATTTAAATAACATACAGATTTGAAAGACATGGAACAAAAAATACATTTTATTTCTGTTTCGCTCACTTCTTAACTGTCACGTTAATATAAATCTTCAGAAACATCTAGAACTTGGTCATATCTCAGTCAAAAAGTTAAGAAAAATCATATTTGTACACAAATTAAAACAAACCCATGCTTTACCGCTGCTGCTTCAAGCTCCATCTTGTGCATCTGCAGCTCCAGGATCTCAGAGGAAGTCGTCTCGTTGGCATTTTCCATCAGTCTGCGCAGCTCTTCTGTTTTAGTGCTTAAGGTCTGAGACTGCAGCTCCAGCTTGTGTCTCATCTGTTTCTCTGTGAGCCGAGCCTCATCCAGGTCCGACTTCATCTTCTCCATCTGCAAATCAATTACACGCTTTCCTGAAAAATCGTGGGTTTGAAACGTAGAGTTTGGGTAGCAGTTGGTAGTGTAACGCTTAGGGAGTTTTGGACTGGTAAACGTGCAATTGAGGTACTCATGAGCAAGGTCCTCTCCCCAGAGCCTGCCAAAAAAAGCTGTCCACTGCTCCTTCACAGACAGGTCAAACGCAGAGGTCACACGTGGTTGTGGTGCACTTATGAATCTGTGTGCTGTGCTGTGTTCACAACGTCAAAAAATTACTCATCACTTAACCAAAGCAAACTCTGCATTTGACCCATTTGTGAAGGAGCAGTGGGCAGCTTGTTTTTGGCAGCGCCTGGGGAATGGTCCAGGACTTGAACTGGCGACCTTCTGCTTGAAAAAACGTCTCATAAATGGCACTAAACTTTTTCAAAATTCCCCCTTCCTGAGTATACACTGCTTTATAAAGCTTTATGAACTAAATTAAACATTGTGACACAGATGAATCTATAACACCAGGTTACAGTTTTACCTTCTGTTTCCAGTCACTGAGCTCCACTGTATGGTTTCTCTCCAACACTGTCTGCTGCTGTTCTAAAAGATGTTTCTGCTGATTTTTAACAGCATCAAATTCAGAATGAAGGCTGTCCAGCATGCGGCCCTTCAGCTCTACTTCTCTCTGTAGGGAGTATTTCTCCTGTTCCAGGCCCTTTTAAAATGAAAATACATTTATTGGCTTGCAACCAAAGAAAACATAACTTTATCTTTAACTTTTATTATTATTAACTGTGAAAGCTGACCTCGATTACAGAAGTCATTTCATTTTGTTGTTCTTCCAGCTTATTCTGCAGATCCATTTTGTCCTCCAGAAGTTGAAGTCCATATAGTCCTGCTTTTTTAAGGGATTCTTCGGCCTCTTCCACCTTCTGTCGCAATCTTTGAATCTCATTTTCTGAAACCGACATCTACACCCACACACACACAAAACATTGTTTAGACCGCAAAGACAATCTGACTACTGAACCAACAATTAGCTACATTTGAATGATTATTTGTCATTGTGAACACAGAGAAGGAGCAGCAGAGAGCTTTTTGCCAGCACCCAGGGAGCAGTGATTGTAGACGATACCTTGCTCATGAGTGCTCAGTGGTACCTTAACTGCTCCGGGACTTTAACCTATTACACTATCGACTGCTAAAAACATTTATCAAACACACTTATCCAGAGAAATTACATTTCCTAATCTTGTAAAATTAATTAGTAAGGTGGTGGTGGTGACCTAGTGGATCGACCCCGTAATTAGGAACTGGAAGTTGCTCTGTATAAATGTGTCTGATAAGTGTGGGGGCAGTTGGTAGTATAATGGTTTGGGAGTTCACCCCTTGATCGGAGGGTCGCCGGTTCAAGTCCAGGTATGTTAAAGGTACCACTGAGGTACTCATGCACAAGGTACCATCCCAAAGCTCTATCAAAAAGACACCCACTGCTCCTTCACGGATGGGTCAAATGCAGAGCTCACATTTCATTGTGGTGCACTGTGCTGTGCTGTGTTCACAATGACAATCACTCACTTAAACTCACATAATTACAAATATATTGTTATATTGAACACTGTCAATCATTGGCATCTCCAGCGAATTTATGCCTGATATCTCATATATTTTTAGAAGTGTTAATGGTAGAAAATATAGACTGCAATTAAAAAGCTCTTGTGAATTTGAGTAATTATGTTAATGGACGTAGAATAAAATGATTTGGTTGCGGTGCACTGTGTGCCTTGCTGTCTTCACAATGATAAATAGTCACTTAAATTTTTCATTTAAAACAATCAGGGTAACTTTTGAAAATTTACTTTTTTAAAACTAGTGTGATTTTTTAAAGATATATTTTGGGTTAGTATGTATATTGTATTTGTTTGTTTCAGGTGTTACGTTAAAAAAACGGTAAACGAATTCAAATTCCACTCGAGTAAAGAATATATTATTGTATTTCCCGCCGAAATTCAGATGAACGCAAAGTACGTAGAACCCCCACAGTAACATCTTTTATTATAACATGTGTAAAATAAATATCAAAACATTAATGTACAAGTAAAACATGTTTTTATCTGAACCTGTACGAGCCACTCCTTAGCGCTACAGATACAACGCAAACGCGGGAGGCTCGGAAAAGTTCACACTTCTGCCTACTACGTTTTAGAACAAAATAAGGAGTTAACGTGTGAGAAATGTTTGGATTTTGGATCTAAGATTCTTTTGTAAAATGTGTAAATACCTTTTCCCTCAGTCCGGGTTCGACAGCGAGTTTGTCGCGGTATGTCGGTTTGAATTCTTATTCCCTCACGCCCCGTAACATCCCACCGAAATGTGTCGCTAGCGCCCCCTGGTGTGCTGGAAGAGGCGACACCGCGTTACTGCACCTGGGTAGCCTAGAGAGAGGGCTGTAACGATAAATCGATATAGATCAATTCAATAATCAACCAGCCCAGCCACTCAAAACCAAAACCCTGAACATGTATTGGTTTGTAGCCATAGAAAACATACTGGACTTTGGGCAATCTTTAACCATTATCATAATTATTATTAACTATGTTTTGTGAATTACTAATATACAGTATGTTTAAAAGCGATTTTTGAATGGCTGATATGAGCTCATTGATTATTGAATTGATTATTGAATCACACACATACACCCACCCACATAAACATCACTTGGATACCAAAGACAACAGACAAGAATATTTTTATTTTCAGTTAAATTTCTTTTTTCCTTTGAAAAGAAAGAAAACGATAAAATGATCCATGTCGATACATCAATTCAATAATCAACAAGCTCATATCAGCCATTCAAAATCAAAACACTAAACAGAGATTACAATCCAGGAATTATTCCATGATCATAATTGTAGATTTCTAGACTTGACTGCTGTTCCAATGATTGCACATATTACTGCAGTGGTCACCAACTTTTTTCGCGCCATGGACCAGTTTCATTTCAGACAAAAATGAAACCGCAGGGAGGGGGGAGTAGGGGTTATGGGGGAGGATAGACATGTAACAAAACACAATAAAGTGCATAATATTTAACCTGTTCACCAAGTGAGTTCTCTTACCGCCTTCTATGAGCCACAGATGGAAGTGTGGAAAATGCCATACACTTTTTACAAAATGTTTTTATTCTTTCTGTGTGAACTGGCACAAAATGATCCACGGCCTGGTAATGGTCTGTAGCCTGGTAGTTTGGGACCCCTGTATAACTTCTTCTTTTTCTCTTGGCTTTTCCTGTTAGGGGTCGCCACAGCGGATCAACTGTCTGCACTTCTTCCAGTCCTCCACATCTTCCTCCTTCATGCCACCAGCATGTCCCCTCTCACCATATCCATAATCTTACTTTCTCTTTTCCTCCTACCTGACAGCTCTATTCTCAACATATGGCTCCTTTTCCCAATAAACTTTGCATCTCCTCTCTGCGCATGTCCAAACCTCCTCAACCTTACCTCCCTGCCCTTGTCCCCAAATCATCCAACATGATCTGTCCCTCTTATACAGTCATTTATTTGCACATATTAATGAAGTCTTCACATAATTAAGAAATCTTCATTTCCTACTTCTAGCTTACACTTTAAAGAGATACTGTTATTACTTAATAGATGGTCAATTTCATATTAAAATGCTGCAGAAAACACAATTCCATGACTGTAACTGTACCGTTTCTCCAACTGACTGCAATATTTGCACATATATTTGAATACCTCATGCACAATTCCTTTTATACATTTACTTGGTTACCTGGTTGTGTGTCATGTCCTTGTTGAAAAAAAAAAAGCCTACTAACTTTTGTATGAGTAATATAATTTTTAAAAAGACATTGTAGGAAACAACTCTCCTGCAACAAGTCTGATATATTAATCACCACATGAAAGGTGTTCACCAATGAATTTGGCTCAAGTGGCAATTGTGGAGAACAAATATAAGTATCGATAGACAACACCCAACTTTAAATGGCTGCGACACTTGCAGCTTTTTCATATGCCTGTCGTTCATTCTCAGTTGTGAAGCAAGGTGACAGACTTCTTGATTGCTTAGATCAACATAACAAGAGAAAGGCACTCAGAGAAAGCAAGTGAAATTGGCCTCCTACATACATCACACTTTGCATTTGTATAAGACTAAAGACATTTACCACTCTTCATTAACATGCAAAAGCACAAGCGTGCACCATGGTATATTTATGTCTTGATTTTAAGGGTCACAATAAGATACTGTACTTTTAAAAACTAATAATGTTTAAAGACAAGTTTAAGAGAGATTACACAGGTTTTGTACCATTAGTAATGATCTCTGTGGGCTTGGATATTAACATGGTGAAGTGATCTGACTACAATATCTACTTTAGGTCAAAGTCAAATGTGAACTTACAGTCAACAGACTTCATGTTCATGTAACATATGTCTCCAATCAAGGTGTCATTTTACTGATAAAGGCTCTCTTAATGTGTTTTAACCTGTGCTTTTCTCTATGACATTAAATGCAATAAACTGATATATGTTTACAGAGGGCAACTGGGAGATGCCAACAAACAATTATTTCACTGTGTATTGTGGTGTATGACTTTATATCAATCAAAGAAAGTCAACTATGAATAAATATACAATAATGACTCTTATCATGAGTACATGTAGTTTAATTGTAAAGGTTTACTGATTTAAAAGAACTGACAAGATCAGTTTCACCCTCTCTGTGGAACATTTATACTAGAAGGGTGTAATAAAGCACGGGAATAAAATGTCAAGTTTTTTAGTTGCTTTTGTGATTTGATATGAATGGAAATGTCTCATATCCATTGTTGACTCCTGAACTGAATCAAACACAAATCATATGGTAGCAGATTTTGACTGAAACTGACTTGTTAGCCACTGAATCAATATAACAAATATAAGATCATATGAGGGTGAAATGAGTAATTTACACCAGGAGATGCAGCACAAGACCATCTAGGATCATCAGAGACTCATCTTCTCCGCAACTAACTGTTTCATCTGCTTTAATCTGCTTAAATCAGATGAAAAGTATTATGATCAAAACATAGAGACTCAGGAGCAGCTTCCCCTGGAGCAACTCGGGTGGTGGTGCTGGGACAGGACATTTACACCTCTTAAACCCACATCCAAACATTAAACCCACATTACCTTCACCCAAATGATATGTATCTCTTTTGGAATATTAACCAACAAACTACTACACAGTTCACAATACAGAACCTTTAAAATTACGTACACTGGAGATATTGTTTTTATTGTTAATTTCGTGTTGCAAATATTGTCATTGCTATTTACATTAATTTTCGTTTTTCAGGACCAAAGCAAACTACATTTCTCAGGACTAATGTAGGAATATATTTTATTGTTTATTTTCAGGATATATTTTTAATCTAATATTTGTATAACTATAGATTCACATAGATTATTCTATAGATCATTTGTCACATACATAGTTCTACAAGTACAACATGTAGTGAAATGTACCCTGTATGATCCTGAGACTGTGCAAATCAAAATAAAAAAATTAAATTATATATTATGTAATAAAGAAAAAGTTAAGTTGATAACCTAAAAACTAACGAGTAAGAATTTTGTTGTCAAATATTATACTATGGTTTTTCATTACTATAGATTTACTTTCTCTACTTCTCTATTTTGTTCTTTTTTTCTTAATTTCTTCTACTTGCATTCTCGGTACCAAAACAGATTATATTTCACTACACATTGGTTATTGTTGGGGATATATTTTCCTTTTTTTTTCTTAGATTCCGTTTACTTAAGCAGATTATGTTTCACCACACATTTCACCACAATCTTCAATTCAATTTTATTTATATAGCATATAAAATTTTATTTATATTTACAACAGGCATTGTTACAAAGCACTTTACATATAACTGGCCCAAGCTCCCCAAAAGCAAGACTGAGGCAACAGTGACACGGAAAAACTCTTCTAGTGAGAAGAAACCTTGAGAGGAACAAAGACTCAGAAGGGGATCCCATCCTCCTCTGGGCGGCCGGGGTGTGTAAACATTTAAGACATGAATAAACGTTAATTAAAAATTAAAATGTTAATTTAGCATTCAGTTCATGCTCAAAAGTCCCAAAAAGGTCCCAGACGATGGAGTCTATTTTAATTCACAAATATTTTCATTACTTTAGTTTTTTCTTATATTCTCAGTATTGAAGCAGATTATTTTTGACTACATGTTAGATATAGATTCTTTTTGGGGATATATTTTTCTTTTCTTTAAGTTAGTTTTTTTCTTATATTCTCTTACAAAAGCAGATTATGTTTCATTGCACGTGGGATGCTATCTATTGTTGGCATACATTTGCATTTGTATTATAGATTTCGTCTTTCTTAGTTTGTTTTTAATGTTTTTTTTTCTAAAAAAAGATTTTTGAAAATGTATTCGACTTCTTTTAAAAATATTTTAGCAGATTGTGTTTGACTACTCGTTGGTTATTGTTTATGTTTGGGGAAACGTTTTCTATCCTTTAGGTTTTTGCTTTTTAGGTTCTCAGTCCTGTAGCAGGATTAAATTTGAACATGTTGAATACTGTTTATTTTTGACATACACGTTTTTCGTGCACATTAGTAGTATTATTATTACAGGTTTAGTTCTCTTTTTAAAATCTCTTTGTTTCTTCAGCCGTGATCCGGGCCATTCGCACCCGCCCGGTTTAAAAATCTCTCTCCTCCAATCAGGTCGCGCCTCCGGGGATTATGACGAATCACGGAGGGCGCTGGAACGTTGGTGACGTCACCGCGACTACGGTTTAAAGTAGGTTAGAGCTGCGCTGTAGACGTCGGAACGCGCCTTGGTGTGATTCAACATGGAGCAGCTCTGTAAGCTTTTCGTCGGCGGACTGAACGTCCAAACCACTAACGAAGGCCTTCGCGCCCACTTCGAGCAGTACGGCCAGCTGACCGACTGCGTGGTGGTGCAAAACGAGCAGCTGCAGCGTTCGCGCTGTTTCGGCTTCGTGACCTACTCGAGCCCCGAGGAGGCGGACGCGGCCATGGGGGCCAGGCCACACGTGGTGGACGGCAAAACGGTGGAGCTGAAGCGCGCCGTGGCTCGGGAAGACGCGGGCAAACCGGAGGCTTTGGCCAAAGTCAAGAAGGTGTTCGTGGGCGGCCTGAAGGAAGACATCGAGGAGAACGACTTGAAAGAGTATTTCTCACGGTTCGGAGCCATCGAGAAAGCAGAAGTGATCTCCGATAAAGACACCGGCAAGAAACGCGGCTTTGGCTTTGTTCACTTCGAGGACAACGACTCGGCCGACAAGGCGGTGGTGCTCAAGTTCCACACCATAAACGGACACAAAGTCGAGGTGAAAAAGGCGTTAACCCGGCAAGAAATCCAGGCCGCCGGTGGTGGTGGTGGTGGAGGAGGCATGAGAGGAGGCCGAGGCCGAGGAGGAGCAGGAGGCCGCGGCATGGGAAGGAACCAAAATGGCTTCGGCGCCGGCGGAGGAGGAGGAGGACGGGGTGGTTACAACAGCTACGGTGGGGGCGGATACGGCGGAGGCTATGATGGCGGCTATGGCGGTGGGTACGGAGGCGGCTATGGCGGTGGAGGTGGTGGTTACGGAGGCGGCTACGGAGCAGGGGGAGGTGGTGGATATGGAGACCAGATGGGAAGCTACGGCGGAGGCAACGGCTACAGTGACTTTGGTAGCGGTTACAGCCAGCAGTCATCCGGTTACGGGCCCATGAAAGGCGGAAACCCGTACGGCGGTCGCAGCGCCGGGCCTTACCCGCGTGGTGGAGGAGGAGGAGGGGGAGGCGGCGGACCTGCTGGCGGTTACGGCCGGGGTGGATATGGAGCCGGCGGTGGCGGAGGAGGCGGCTATTAAAGAACGACTCGGTATTTTTCGTCACATTTGGGACAAAACAAAACGGCTTCATTCTTCTGGGCTCTTCTTAAAAATACACCATGAGAAATGGCGGACACTGTGAACCCCCCTTTCCCTTAAAGACATCCGATCTGATCAGGTAGGAAGGTTGCTTCCAAGAAAAAAAACCAAGACTCGTTTGATGATCCTCTTTTTGTTGACCCAGACAACCGAATTATCACTTATGTTCCGAGTTTGAATATTTATAGCCTACTTAATGAGGCCTGACATGTTTTAATTTGTTTTCTTGTTTCCACTTTTCTATCCATTCGATTTTAGATTTAGACTTGTTAAAAACACGTTAAGCGTCTTAGCTTTGGAATTTGCTTTAATTTTGTTTTCTGCTAGAACTCCGGCCTAGCTGTGTTAATAAACGGGCGGTGATGTAAATCCATGTTTAGTGTTTTGAAACATCTTTTTTTTTTTTACACTAAAACGCGCTCGTCTGTGTGAAAATCCACCATTATACACCGATGTGATTGAGTAGTTTATATAATACCGTCTTGTAGTTCAGTTCTGCGCAATGTACAAATTAACTTGTCGTTTGTATTGTACACCCTGTCTGCAGGAAATTGCTATTGTTAAACACTGATATGCAAATGTTACTTTTTAAATAAAAGCTTATGACAGTTTATTCTTAGACTTTCTAGACCTCTTGGCTGGGAGGGGAGGAGGGATGGACCCGAGTTTACCTTCCACACGCATCTGCATCTAATAAACAAGGGCTTATTTACTTTTGATTCCCATATTTAGGTGTTTCAGTTATCCCACTACTTCCAAATAGCTGTAGAAGTTTGTTTAAGCAGGGAACCTGTTGAGTACCTGGGTTCCATTGTGATATGACTGAAATATCTCATTAGGATATCATCCTGCGATCTAGGTATGTAATCAACCCGTCTTCCCTACATGTTAGACTAAGTTATTGCTATGTTTTATACTTAATATAATTTTCTCATGATCATGGCGGATCTACTTAAAATAGTCTTCACTTTAGAACATGCTTATAGTTGGAGTTTAGCATGACTTGCCTTGCTAAAGGTTTTAATTAGATCTGCTCTTTTCAAAAGCTATTTCAGTGATTTAATAACGTGTTTTTTTTGTCTTCTTCCCAGGCTTTCACTGATGACCCACCATCAGCTGTGGCCATGGACTTTTGGTGTTCTGTGGGACCCAAGGACTCAGGAAATCTTAAACCTTTTATATTTAAGATTGAAGGAACAGTCAGGCTGTGCTCATTAAATAATTCACACATTTTGCAAGTCCCCCAGTCAAATGAGTGCTTAATTATCACAAAATTCCCTTTTACAGATGTCTAAATTAATATTTTAATAGTCTAATTTTATCAGAATTCTGTTTTTGGAATGCAAACCATTAGTATAATTTTACATCTTAGCTTTTCATTTCAGATATGCAGTATGGTGAGCAGGTCATGCTGTGCTTTTGTCAAGCAGAATAACAAGTGAATTGAATTTGGAGCATGTAGCAGGGCAGGGGAGTATACCATGATGCATAATTGAGCTTACGCTGCAGTAGCATTTGGGTAATTATTCAGTTATGCTAAGGTAAAAGGTCAGGTAACCACAAAGTTTGTTTTTTAGAAAGGTCATTCTGATATTTTATGCAATTCAAGTTTTTAACATGTTTGACTACTACTTCTGTGAATTGGTGTCATTCAAATAAACTTATGAACTTTAAAAACATCGGCTTTGTGTCCAATTTCTTAGCAAAGAATTGGTCTTTAAGATACTACTATTAGACCCGATACTATGTGACCTTTAGTGTGGGTTTACTAAGAAACATGGAGAAATGACTATTATTTATTGAATATTGCTCTTTTGGTGAACCAAAAACCAGAGAAGACATTTTATAGTTTGTGTTAAATCAATTTAATCCAGATGATGGGTTGCTATGACCATTTGTACATTCTCCTAGTGTATTATTGCCAAAAGCTGTTAAGTAAATTTGTATATTTTAAGTGGTTGGGGAAATTCCTAAAGCTATCAAGTTCTTAGTTTATTAATTGCGTATTATGAATCTTTATGCATAATACTGAACTTGAACAAAACTCATCTAGATAATTCATGATGCCATGCTTCTTTTTACTACTTTCAGCTTATCACTGAACCTAGCCAGAATGTCCCTGTAACATCAGATCTGAACTTGTGATGCACTGAATCGTAATTAAATCTGAGATTAGTCTAGACGGGGTAGCTCGAGGTTAAATAACTGGCTCCAGTATAAAGAATAAAGTGCACAGACTATAAAATATAAAACTCAACTGGACGTGTTTATTTATATATACATATATATATATATATATATATATGTGTATATATTTATATATAATAAAAGTAAAGAACTTGTTTCCACTGCTCTAGAGTTCAGTCGTAGCGTGCTTTACACCCCTGTAGTCAACCTTTTGCATTGCACTTGGTGATGACTGTGGAAACCCATTCTATGAAGCTTTCTACACACTGTTATTAGGCCAGTCTGAAGAAGGCCACATATGAAGTTTGGAAGTCTATAGCACAGTATGACTTCTATATGCACAATGTGGCCTTCGCTGTTCTCCTATTGCTTCCACTTTGTTATAATGTTTCTACTGGAAATTTGCAGCAAGGTCATATTTAACATGCAAATTAGATATGTAGCAAACTTGTGGTGGACTTATAGCAGACTTTGTGGAAAACGTATGCACCTGTAGAATTGGCATCACTACAAGTTGCCCATACTGGCAAGTGTTTGGCAATTACATTTGTCATGGTTGCCAGAACATTGCCACAAGTTTGCCACTAGTGGCTGACAATGGCAAACTTGTAGCAACATATTAGCAAACTCCACTGTTTGCCACATAATAAACACAAGTTTACACGCCATAAACCTGCCACATAATCATTTTTTGTTTCTGCAAGGGTGACCGTGGAATATTTGTAAGAATTTCACAGTTGGTTTTCCCTATCACAGCACCACGTTGGAGTTGACTGAACTCCTCCCTTACAAAACCAAACGTGTGGTTAATTTGAGGCAAACAGTGGAGTTTGCCAGAATGTGTGTCCACAGGTTTGCCATTATCCGTCACTAGTGGCAAACTCGTGGCAGTGTTCTGGCAACAATGACAAATTGCCACTAGTGGTAAGTATCTGTTGCCAGTGAATTGCCAAAAACAGTTTGCCAGTAATGACAAACTTGTAGTAAGCTTTTGCTGACTGACAAAGTTTTTTGAAGTTATTTCTAGAAAACCAAATTTGCAGGTAAGAAAATATAAACCTGCTGTAAATTTGTAGCATTGCCAAAGGTTACATTGTGTGACACTGCCAGAAGCCTACATTTTTTTAAGGGCAGAGATGATGTAGAAGGCTAGAAGCACTCTGCATGCCTAGGTGCCTGATTTTATACACCTATGGCCATGGAAGTGACTGGAACACCTAAATTCCAATTCCATGATTTGGAGGGGTGTCCCAAAACATTTGGGAATATGGTGTGTACACATACGATTGCCAGATTATAGGCGATGATATACGTAGGAATTGTGTTCCATATGTGGTGTAAATCTATATTTCAGGTATGTATTTAGTAGTGATGGGAATTACCGCTCTTTTATGAGAGCCTGTTCTTATGGCTCGGCTCATTAAAAAGACTAACTACATCACTAGTATTTATATCTCGTTTGGCTCCTTTCTCTCGTCTTTCAGCAGTTCTCGATCTTTGCTTCCCTCTAAACCGCGGATCATCACTGCGTCACATCCTTGTAAATGGCGCTGGTCAAATGACGCCCTCAAGTGGCTTTTACCCGCATTAATCTTGAGAGTTTGAACACAAGGCAACTGGACTTACAGTTACATCATTTGGCACATGCTCTTATGTGCACTAGGGTCCCTGAGCAAGACCCTTAACCCAAGTTGCTCCCGGGAGACTGACCCTGAAATGAGGAAGATGCAAGCTTACCTGAAACAACTTGGGGTTCAGAGGTCTTGCTGAGAAAACAGTGACCCTGGTGCTTGAGGTAGGATTTGATCCTAACCTCTTAGTCCAAACCCACAGCGATAAATTTGGCCAAACATCGTTTTAAAAGGCGACTTTAGCCAGACATCAAAAGTCAAAGTCAACTTATTGTCATCTCTGCTATATACTGTGCAGACACATAGAAACTGAGGCAGCGTGGCTCCAGGTTATTTTCAGTGGAAACAAAGAACAGCAGCACAGAGAACAAATAAGCAGTAGCACAACTAGGCACATGGAACAACCAATAAATAAGTGAGAATACAATACATTAAGCAATATACACTTTTAAACTAGACAATATACAATATACGTTTTAAACCAGACAGGGAGTTTTAAATGTAATTAGAAACTAGAAATAGACATAGAGGTAGAATTTAGACAAGTCAGGATGCAGTATTCTTAACAGGTTGAAATTGGCATTTACACTGAATGTGCAAGAGGTAGAGTTATAATATGACAAGAACTATATCTGGACTATTTTTCAAGTACAATGTTCAGGGTATGTCTCGAATATGCAGACATTAAACAAGTGGAAATTGACATTTTACACTGGATGTGCAGAGGTAGAAGGTTATAATATGACAGATACTATATTCAGCTATTTATGTGTACAATGTTCAGTGTATGTGCAAACATTTGTACAGCAGTGTATAATGTTAGTGCAAATAAGTGGCAGCAGTGCAGAGTCGTGTAACAGTTATTGAGGAGGAGATAGAAAACATTAAAAAACTGAAAAGAGAAGAAAAGGTTCTTCACCTCTAAGCTAGGTTCAAAAGACGTCTTTTGCAAGCTGCTTCTATAACCTATTTTAATCCACAGATTCATCATCATCATCATCATCATCATTATTATTATTATTATTATTATTATTATTATTATTATTATTATTATTATTATTATTATTATTATAATAAATGAATATAGTGTATTCACTGCTTTTACATTACACTAATTATATTCTTATATCATATCAACAGTTTGTGGCGTAACGGTAGGGTGTTCCCCCCTTGATCAGAAGGGCACAGGTTCGACTCCAGGGCCGGTAAAGTTACCACTGAGGTACCGTCCCCAAGCACTGCTGCCCGGGCTAACTTAGGAAAACTAATGTCTTACTTTAGCACAGAGCGGTGATCATAAGCGCCAAAAACGTGAGCAGAACTTTCAGTCGCAACCGGGCCACTACTGATGACGTCACGCACACGCGCCCAAACCAGGCTCGAGGACTTTGGTGGGTTTAGAGCAATAGAAATACGGGCGGATAAATGAAATAAAGTCTGGAAAATCATCTGGACCTTTTGCACATGAAATGTGGTGGAGTTTATAAGATAATAAGGGAGGAATCACAAAAAAGGAAGAAAAAAACACGATTCTACAGATAAAGATGTTAAAATACTAGATTAGAAGTTGCGAAAATAAATGGATTATATTCAATATTGTACAGTGTTTGGGTGAAGTTCACAAAACACAACACCTTTTAATCGAGTTCACGGCATATATTTTTAATGGCTCTATTAGGGCTACCTGCAGGGGTAGATCAAGGTGTACATTAGTCCCTAGGCCACATTTGGCACTGGGTTTACGTGGGGGCCCCTAGGCTTCAGCCATATCTAGGTCCATTTTGGGGTAAATTTGGACCCAATCAGACAGACTAACCAAGCCCAATTTTCAACGACTAAAAGGCCATGACGGGCCGACCAGGTTTAGCCCTAAAAACAGCGTTGCCACATCGGTGGGAGGGTGGTAGTAGTGATACAGTGGTTTTTAAACAGTTTCAAAGGCGCGGATTAACGCACAGGCTAGATATGGCTGAATCCTGGAGGCCCCCAGCTGTGGCAGCCTGCCAGGGGGCCCCGATTGGCTAGTAAAAATGTCAGTTCAGTCAAATAAACCCGTGGGTAGGGCTAACAGAAAATGTAGCCTGGGGGCCCCTGTACACATTAATCTGCCCCTGGGTGCGACCATTCTTGTGAACATTCAATGCATAAAAATAATGATTGTAATTGTCCACTTGACTGCTGTTATAATATTTGCAATATTAGACATTACTTGTGCATATTACCGATTGTAGTTTTCTCCACTTGACCACTGGTACGATATTTGCATGTTTTATTGAACCCTTCACATAGTTGACTCTTATTTTTAATATATTGTCTGTTTAGAACTTGCATATTGCAGATATTATGCACAGCCAAAGCAAAATGAAAATTCCAGGACTATAACTGTAGTTTGAATACAGCATGTAATTAAAATTGTCTCTTTTTTTCCACCTCTAATTTAAAGTTTATATTTTATAGTATATTTATATACGGTTGTTTTATATGCCTTATTTGTCTTTTTTTGTACTCTATAAAACCTGGAGCTACATCGCCTCGTCTCTCCGTATACTTGTATGTAAACAAAGTTTACTTTGATTATTGACTTAGTCCTGAGGTGAGTGTCGTAACCAAGGTTCAAGATTCTTTATTTGTCACATGCAAGTTATACAAGTACAAAATGCAGTGAAATGTATCCCGAACCGCTCCTGACTGCAATTGGACATAATTAAAAAATTAAAAATATGAAATACAATTTAAATTTAAAATAAAATAAAGTCACAGCACAAACTGGAATGAAAGGAAATAAGGGAAAGGTACAAGTAAATAAATAACTGTTCTTCTATACATGAAGACAGATGCAGTGTGACTATTTAAAGTGACTGTTTAAAGTGCCTGTTTAAAGTGGACCACTTTAAACAGTGGACACTACCACTGGACTGGTAGTGTACTGTGCTGTCAGTGACAAATAATCACTCACTTAAATTCACTTAACTGTAACATGTTATTTAAGAGCTCAATACTGTGATTTTAAAACAGTCCCAAAGTTGGGGTGCAACCATTTGAGTACATGTGTATCTTAAAAATGGCATTGCAGAAAATGTTTGGGAACCAGGCTTACAACTTTGCGAGTGCCAAACTCTTACAGTCCTCATTTTTATATTTACATCTGTATAATCATCAAAACAAGTGACTGTTTGACACAATCTCTGTGCTGACGGAGTTAAAATGTATTTGTTTCTGAGTAAAATATTATGGATGCGGTGAAGAGGACATGAAGTTAGTAAGATAGGACTAAATGGAGACAGACGATTCGCTGTGGCGACCCCTGAAGGGAAAAGCCAAAAGAGAAAGAAGAAGAAGATTACTGATCAACACCTTGGTCTGTTAACCTCTTTTTATTTTGAATACACTTCAATTTCCTCCTTCAGATATGCATAATTTACCAAGGCAATCAAGTTGATTTTCAAAACACAAGTACATTTCACCAAAAAGCAGGCAGTGAGCATCTCTGAATTAAAAGGCAAAGCTAATATATCCAGTCCACTATTGCATAGCAAAATCCTCAATTACTCCAAAAGCCCCTCATCTTCCATACAGAGTAAAATAAAAGTGATGATATGGTCCACAATACTGGTACATCATTGCTGCCATCATCTGCTCCGGCTTTAAAAACTAGACACGAAGCAGGACCAAGCACTCTGTTGCTACTGATATACAGTTTGGCTTTAACATCATTAGTTTTCTATAAAAATACTTTTAAAAGTCAGGCTTGTTATGTACATCTTTTTAAAAATAGAAATATGGACCAATCTATGCACAGGTATTTAACATGAGCATGTGGTCATAGCCAGCCTGCAACCCCCTCCATCCCGAAAATAAAGTTCTCAACAGATTTGCATGATTTACAAAGGTGTGCAATTTAACAAAAAAGCATTTTGTCAAAACGTGAATTTGCATCTCTGTAAGAAGGACGGATTTATAAATGCACAGCACAGATAAAGTTAATTTCTCTAAGTTCCATTGTTTCTCAACCCTTATACACACACAATAATAACTAAAAAAATCAAGGCTTTCAAGTGATGCAACAAAGCGTTTTATCCTATTGCTGCAATCCAACTTTATTGCCTTATAAAAACTGGGATGCACAATAATATCGAAATCATATCGTAATTGGCTGATATTTGCTTCTTTTAAGTCATCGGCATCGGACTGCTGTTTAGATTTGCCCAATATTTTCAGCCGATATTTGATGACGCATGTATTGTTGGAAAGGTAACGCTTGTGCCAGGCATGTCCAAAGTCCGAGGTGGGATTTTATATGGCCCGCACCTTCTGTCTTAAAATGTATGACGTTATTTTGTGGCAAAATTCATAATGCACAGTGGAATTTTGACGAGAAAAATCTTTATCAGTCTCCTCATCCTCATTTATCAAATATAAGCATGAAAAATATCAGATATTGGACATCGGCCAATAAACCCCATATCGTGCACCCCTAATAAAAAGGGTTAATTTCTCTTTCGGACATCTCCTGAGTAGTGACTAGAGTTTCAGTTCAGGTAATTAGGATTGAAGTGAATCTAGAAGCATGTTAAGATAAGCCAGCCCACTTCTGTGACATACAACGGTGTTGTACAATTGCAGTTTGTAAATGCAGAATGGGGCAGCCAACTAGAGCAGTTAACCCAGAGGGTCACTGGTTCAAGTCAAGGTACCGTACCCAAGCACTGTTCCCCCCAAAAAAACTGCCCACTTGTTAATCACGTATGGGTCAAATGGTTGTGGTGCACTGAGCGCTATGCTGTGTTCACAATAACAAATAACCGCTCACTTTAACGCTCTACAGTCGACAGTACATTACAATGTACATCAATGTGCAAAAGTCTTGAGCCATTCCTTATTTCTTCATATTTTGTTTTGAAATTATATAAACTCATGTTTTGTACTCGATTTACAAACGTTTGCACATATTTTAATGTCTTGAGGAACAGCATCTGCACGTGTTTACTAGAGGTATGAACTTTCACTGGTCTCACAATTCGATTTGATTACCACTATCAGGTCAATGATTTGATGCGATGCAATATCTTTCTACATTACTTCACACTGCATGTGTGTGTGTGTGGGGGTGGGTGGGTGTTTATTTTCTATTACTTTTTTAATTCGTTCATTATCTGACCAGTTGGGGTCAGAGGGGGACTGGAGCCTATCCTGGTAACTTACGGGCGCAAAGTGGGCCATATGAAATTCATTTAAGAAATTTATTATTCATAAAGATGCCCAAATCATCGTTACTTTGAAATGTTTAGAAAAATAAACAAAATAAATAATTTAAAAAAGTGATTTCTGTAGTGAAACTGGACTGCATGTCACGGACCACCTGAATTACTCTCGCAGACCACCACGGGGGCAGCGGACTGCAAGCTGAAAACCCCGGTATAACGGCTTATGGTCTGCCACTCCAGAATTGTGGTGCGATGCATTGATTATGTGATTAATTTCAACACCCACAGTGTTAGCACATGTTGCAATAAAATCAGATTTCATAGCAAAATATAAATAAGGAGTGGCTCAAAACTTTTGCAGAGTGCTACATGTGTAAGCTTGTCTGCTTCAGAATAAAAACAAGCGTCTGGGGAGATACAGGTAACAGGTAAAAGAAGATATTGAAGAGATTTAAATCATATTTTCCTTTTCATTATATGCTTTCATAAAATCAGGTTTAGTCTGTTTTAAACAATTTAAGAAATGCATTATTTAACAGGTTTAATTTAGGTTTTGTTGAAAAATAAATATACAAAGACTGGCAAAAATATCTGATGGTACTATGCACAAAAAACAGGTGCTCCTGCGTAACAGTGAACATCAAAAGAATAAAATATAGTTATGCCAATAGATCTTGAAAATTCTGCACTGATGTTTCAGGCCGTTCATATCACTTGAGACTTTAGCGTAAAAGGGTAAAATGTCGTAGATGTCCCACGCAGACGCTGAGGAGGGAGTACGGGACAGCGTGTCTCGACGGAAGACGGAATTTGCTTAACGCATCGTCACCAGTTCTTCCGAAGAGGTGGGGTGAATAGCAATCGTTTTGTCGAAGTCCGCTTTAGTAGCTCCCATCTTGATGGCCACAGCAAAACCCTGAAGCATCTCATCACAGCCGATACCCTGCATGTGCAGTCCGACCACCTGACAGAAGAGGAGAAATATGACGTAGAGGAACGATGAAGAACAAGAGGAACACCTGAAGGAAACAGCGTGAAACAGACTAGGGACGCACAATGACATCGGAATCGCATCGGAATCTGGTGATAATTGGATGGATGCTTAGATTTTCCTGATATTTACAGCTGACGAGATAAAGCGGGAAGAAGAGAACGACGAAGTATAAATAATGAAGAGAGCAACATAACAATAAGAGTGTACCTTTTCCTCCTTCCCGACACACACCAGCTTCATGATGCACTGAGTCTTGCGAGATGTGATGGCATAGTACATGGGAACAAAGGAAGTGGTGTAAGTCTTCACACTCGTTTTACCCCAGCTCTTGATGGCCTCATCTGGAATGAAAAAACCCCACACAATCTGTAATGTTACTGTATGTAGTTACACATGTGACAACCTGTTAACTCTCTCTTTTAGCTTATTTACTTTTAGCAGACACCTGATTGTGGGACGTCTCTAGTCTTTACGCGCTCAACTCTGCCTGCACGCGTGAAAATAGATGTTTCCCGAGTTACGATAGTTTTCACTCATGATGACAACAGCGATACAACAAAAATGTAAAAAATATTTACGTTTTGCGCGGCATGCAAACGTAGCAGCGTGTGCGGTAAGATATGCTGTAACCCTGCTGCGATGTACGCATCTCCCACTTTGTGAGACACCTCAATTGCTGGTATTGTAGCATGTCTCGACTAAAGCCTGGAATATACTTGCTGTTAACTACGTACGTATGTACGTACGTACAGGCGCGATCCGTGTCCTGCGTTGTTAGGACCGGTTTTTGTGCACGTACTCAAAAATTAACGGAGCGTATACGGAGATGCAATACCTGCGCAATTCATAGGGGCGAGTGTTGCGAGATCTGCGCGCAAAAGTCAAGAAAAGAATTCCCCATTTTGCTGACGAGATCTATTAAGTGGTCGAACGTACCATCTCCGCGATTTTCGTTTAATTCTCTGGTGTTGTCTCAGTAATGTTTCGTCGAGTGAAGACATGTTTGTTTGGAATAACAGATGACGATTTTAAGATACAGGTATTGATTCATTTATTAGGTTTGCGGTCTCGACACTGACTCCAGGTGGTAAGGAGTACACACCACAGATTACGACGCACAGTACGGACGCAAGTATATCAGCACAAACGTTAACAACGCAACTGTGTACGGATACGCATACGTAGATGACGGCAAGTATATTCCAGGCCTTATGATATTTTCAAGTTACGATGGGTTCATCGGAACACATCTCCACTGTAAACTGAGGACTACCTGTACCTGGAGGTACTCTGAAAGTTTTCCAGAGAGGGTCTGACAACATGATGAATTTTTATCTACATGTACATGAGAGATATTTTACAGGAAGAACTGAAGATTTGCCATATCCTAACTCGTGAAAACATACACTACTGCCACATTTAGTCAGCGGTGTACACGCAAACTTACCTTCAGTTAATCCCACAGTGCCGATAGGCGGGTGGCTGAAGACTACGGTAGGAATGTTGCTGTAGTCCACTTTAGAATCTGCTTTTCCCTCAAACAGACGATGTGCAAGTTTCCTCCCTGCAGCAATGGCAACTTCAGAGAGAAAAAGACGCAACACAAAGTCATCCCAGCCGTTCAGCTCATCAGATTTATAATTAGACAAACTAAGAAGAAATAGAGGTGGGAATCGAAGATTCAGAAGATCAGTTCCATCAGAGATTCTTCTTAACGATTCTGTCATTTACCAGCTCCACGTTTTCCGCTTTTCCCTAAGTTTTGCGTCGCGGTTCATTATGTCACACTCTCTGCGACTTGACCTTCAACCATGAGAAATCATGAGCATAAATGATGTTTTTCACCATGTAAACACACACGCTGCGTTTGTTAGCGCTCACGACTCTCACAGGGAAGTCCAACATTCACTAAAACCTTCCAGTTCAGTTCAATCTTCCCATTTATTACAGACAAAACTTATATTTTAGCTGATAAATAACAACAACCAGCGTCTACTCACAGTACAGACATTCACTTGATATTTATTTATTCCTGACGCGCGTCCACAGCGCTATTGTGCAGCAGCTCTCATATGGAACGCCCTCATGACAAAAATGTACTTCTCTCCCAGAAATGAGTCAAAAATGAGTAATAGACCAAAATCAATCCAAATGCTCAGAAATCACCAAAACATAAGTATTTCTTCATTTTACATTAATCGGAAAACATTTTTACATTCTATAATGTTAGAGAGTAAAAAATAAATATAGAAAAATTTGTTATCAAATAATTTTATTCCATATCCAGATGGATAAGGAAGTGTTGGATAAAGAAGTGTTTCCATCTGCACTAACCTTATTGTTCTTCATAAACTAAACCATAGAATGTCTCTGCAGAATAACAACTCTGAATATCAAGATGAACGTGTTGATGTTCACAGTCTTGTGCAGACATCATTTTGGGGAAAATAAACTGGTTGACTGTGTAGAACTACTTTATACACACTCAAAAAACTACTCAGGAATCAATAAGAGAATTGATAAGGAATTGGATTGAGAGACAGAATCAATAATGGCACTGATATTGAAAAAATCTTATCATTTCCCATCCCTACTAAGAAACAGGATTTAACTGAGACACTACCAGGTGTGAGCAGAGCTTTGCCACACACATCCCCGACCGCGTAGATGCCTCTGCGTGTGGTGTTCTGAAACTCGTCCACCACAATGTGGCCCTTTGGATCTAGTTCCACACCCTGAAAAACAAGTAAGCGTTTAATAAAGAACAGATATCAGCTCTGGGCAAAGTCTTGTGCAAGAGGAAAAAAAAAATCAGGACTTGTGACACTGCAATATATTACTAATAAACTAAATTACATTAAATTATAGTATATTGCATAACTACTAAACTATGGCTAAATTTGTGTAACTTTGTATTATTGGTTGATATCAGCGATGCACCCGGTACTGCACTTATTTATTCCTAAAATATCTCAGATTCCACTTAATTGCAACATTATGTTAAAATTACATATTATTTTATCATTATATATTATTTTTCTGCCTCCTAATTTAATATTTAGATTACACAAAGCAAGCACTCTGAAAAACACTGCACTGTAATATAAATTGTAAGTCTACTATAATATTTTTTTGGAAATGTTTTAACATTAATAGCAGCAACATGAAACGGCAAATGAACAGAACAGATCAGTTCATTAGGTTATTGTCTTTTCTTCAGTTGTACAACTGTAAAACATAAAATTGACATTGTTTATCGTTGTTCATAATTTTATTTTATTTATTTTTTACAAAGTGGTATAATAACTTTTATCAGTACTAAGTGTCTGCAATACATAAATGTAAGTACTCATACCCCGTCTGAAATATATGGTATTGGTTCAACCCTAGTTTGTAATTATATTTTCAACATTAATCCTAAAGGCTTTAAATTCAAATAACCTAGACCAGTGGTCCCCAAATATTGTCCCGCGGCCCGAGCAAGCAATATATCTGGCCCCTCACATCACACTGGCAACAAACGTAAACAGACGTGTGCGCTCACTATGGCCATCTGTGATTAGAGATCTCCACGTCAGTGGGTTGACGTCTCCGCTAGTCATTAAGAGTGAGTTAAATCGATACGATAACGATAACAGTCGCGATAACAGACTTTCAACTTACCGGACATTATATTTATTCCTCTGTATGTGAAAATATTTCTGAGTAATTCAGTGCATAAAAACTAAAGTAATTGTGTAAAAACGCATTAATTACATTATTCGCGATGTAAACACGTGTTAGCACTCGTGACTCTCATGTGAAACGCCATCACACGCAAAACGTAGTTCTCTTCCAGAATGGCCAAAAGCAGCTCATTTTATATAATAAAATAAAAACTCTGATGTGACATGGATTTGTTGGTCCTCAGCCTGACTTGTTTATATAATCTGGCCCCCTGGGGGAAAGATATTAGGGACCACTGACCTAGACAAGTTTCTCATATAATTTATGGATAAAATATTTTTTTAGATCAAATGTTGTCCTCTCCAGACAATATATGATTGTTGTTACTGATCACATTGTCAGACTAATTTCTCAAATTGCATTTTTCTTTCTTGCTTTGGACAATGAGGTAAATTTTCATTTTGGTAACAGTCGAGCAAAATGTGCGTCTCCAAATATAAAATGGATACTATATAGTAATTCTCCACTGCTTTACATGTGTAATGTATTACCACTTGGCTGAGGTTGAGGCCGGCGGTGCTGGGCTCCCTGCCGATGGCCCACAGCAGGCAGTCCACACCCTGGATGATGCTCATCTTCTCCTCAGCATCCTTATCGTCAGGATCTTTAGTCCCTAAAGTCACCTCTAGACCAGACTCTTTCTTCTTCACTGACTTCACCTTTGTACAAGAATTGGAATTATTGCCATTTATGACATGTATCTCTTAACATATCGTCGCTGTAGGGTGGACGGAATCCTTTTATCTCCAAAACGGTTATTTTTGGGAAACTGAAAAAACACTTTCATCGGTTAAATATTTCTAAAACTGTCAGGCCAATACGAAGACTGACCTGCAGAATTGTTTTATTGCAACAAATAAAAATGACCAAAAATGGACTTTTAGGTTACTGCCCAACAGCACTGATATGATATACTAGTGCTGGGCGATAAAACGAGCTCGATATTTTATCGAGAAAAATGTGATGACGATAACAATGATAAACGTAAGCTATAAAATTCGATCACACTTGTTTGTCCACTGTGCAACAGCGGCCTTGAGATAGACAGTATCTTTGGGCAATCACGTAGTTTGGCATAACGCCAGCACAACAGCCAATCGCGGCCAATGATGCAAATTTGCCCATAGCACGCGAAGAAGCCGCGTGGTAAACATTAGCGAAGTGGTCGCGTGCCGAGATACACTTAACGTTCAGAGCGCTTATTACGCGGCCCTAAGAAATGATGTCGGACAACCAGGACGCCGTGGTCAGTGAAGAAGCGGATGAAAATGCAGGGTTTCCCGCAGCGCTTTATAGTTACGCAGCCGCTTTGACAACAAATACGTCCGCCTTAACTACGTCCGCCTGGGAAAAAAAAATAAAATACGAATGTGAAAGTACCCGATGAGGCTTTTCGTAACTTAGCAACAACAAGCACCGAGAAAGCGCCCTGGAAGCGAGGTGTTGACGGCTTTCTTTTGCCGTTCTTTGGCAGCGGTTATTTTTAAAACAAATCCTATGACTGCTAAGGGCCTTAAGTGGAAAAAAAGGGTTTTTTTGCCGCAGTGCTCAGAGCACTTTAAGTAGAAATTTGTTGAAAATTATTTGTTTAATATTGTTTGACTATTTTAACTTGTTCATTCAGTCTTTATAAGAATCCAAAAAAAACCCCACAACAATATGACAATATATCGTGATAATTATCGAAATCGATCAATATGCCAAAAAATATCGTGATGTTTTTGTTCATATCGCCCAGCTCTATGATATACTACATTGCTGGTATTACACTAAATATGAAATTATACAATATTGCTGGTATTACACAGTGTTGGGAATAATACGTTACAAAAGTAACACAATTATAGTAATTATACTGCAATTATAGTTTTTGCTCCAACACAGAAATGTAAGGCCCTACTAATACTACCGCTAATTACTCATTTTCAGTAATATTACACTCGTTACATATTTCAGTAACACTCTACAACACACTTAAAAAAACAGTGAGTAAAAGAGGTATTTACAACACAGTGTATGTCTACTAGGGCTGGGTATCGTTGCTGATTTCCTGAATCGCTTCAATTCCGATTCACACGGTCATGATCTGATTAAATTCTCGATTCGATTCGATATCGATTTATTTAGAGATTTCTTTGCGTCAATACTAGTTTTGCTTGGTTATAAAATAACTTGTTTTAAAACCGAAGTGTTACCAAACATCTGCCTTTAGGCCAGACAGTGATTTAAGCGGAGCAGCTTCGATCCGCGAGTTTTTGAATCGATATCGTATTTTTCGAACGAGAATCGATATTGATCGGTGAATCGATTTTTTTAACCCAGCCCAAATGTCTACAGTCATTATGCTGCACCACATCGCCCTCCACTGGATGTAGAATGAACTGCAGTAAACTACATTTTAGCAGTGTAAGTACGCATCATGAATCTGATGAAGACTTTCCCATAACAACTTCCTCGAGAATACATTTAGGAAATAACGTAGAGAAAAGAAGGTATTTCTTGATGAGCCCCAATGCTCAGCAGAGACCAAAAAATTCAAAAATACAATTTGATTACCTGAGTGTTCTTCCATAAATCAATGCCGCTATTTTGCAGCTCTTTGGTGCAGTTTGAGCTGATCAGGGCATCAAAGTTCCTTAAAACCTTGTGGCAAAAACACAAAACATGTGAGATCCTCAATTTCCGCAGCTTCTGTGTTGTTTAATATTAAACACCACACGAGTCCCTTACCCCTCCCTGACGAATGACAAGGGAAGTTTTGGACCCGAGAGAGGAGAGAATTCCAGCCATTTCCACAGCAATATACCCGGCTCCCACAATGACACTACGTCTACGGGAGGAGAGATTTCACGTTTACAATTTAAAAACACATGATTTAGAATCATATTCAGTCGAGTTCAACTCACTTGGGGCATGATTCAAGTTCAAAGAAGCCATCACTAACGATGCCAAGACTGGCTCCTGGAAGAACAAGGAATGATGGTGGTAACAGTATAATACTGAGTGACAATCACTAAAAATGCAGCACAGCACACAGTGCACCACAACCTAATGTGAACTCTGCATTTGACCCATCCGTGAAGGAGCAGTGGGCAGCTTTTTCTTTGGCAGTACCCGGGGAGCAGTGCTTGGGGATGGTACCTTGCTCATGAGTACCTCAGTTGTACCTGAGAATCTGAATCATTTAATATTACGAAGAGGTCAATCTTTACAACTGCACAAAGATGTAATCTCACCCGGCACATCTTGGTCACTGACTGTAGCCGGATGTCCTCCAGTGGCAATCAGGATGTGTTCGGCTGTGTACTTCTTCCCACTCACCTCCACTGTAGGCTCTGGGTCATCAGTGAACCGTGCGTAGCCTTGAATGGTCTGAATTTTAGCCTGCATTCATTAAAAATAGAAAAATGAATGCTCTGTTCTCCTGAATATATTACATCACAGGTCGACCGATATTGGTTTTTCAGGGCTGATATTGGTAACGATTATTGCTGGTTAAGGGGACCAAATAATGATATTTGGAACCGATATCTGTCAAAATTTTACAAACACCAAGCTCAGCGGAAACTCTCCTCTCTCCTCCTGGGAGCTTCACACTGTGCTTCAGAGGTGATAGGCTACTACTCGTGTGACATATAGCCAATCAGAGACTGTTGTGGGGGGGGTATTAAATGAAGCAGTGAGTCGAGAGAAACTGCACGGAGAGAAGAGATGACAGCCGAGCCACAGTAGCGCACCTTATAATTACTTAATGTTGGTGATGATCAAAATAAAACAGCAATAGTGATCACTTGAAAAATGCCTAATATCGGCCCCTGACAATCAACTCTACCAATAATCAGTAGACCTTTATATCAGATAACTATCTCATACTTCCGAGAAAAAATGCTGCTTTTCTGAATTAAAAGAACATTCTGTGATTAGGAATTCTGAGATAATTATGTAATCAATTCAGAAAAACGTTTTTCTCAATATAATGCTTTACGCTTCCATAAAAATAATATTTTATGACTATTTTAAAACTTGTACAGTTTTTTTCTGAATTTATTTGCACTGAGAGATTTTACACTATAAAACATTTTTACATTGAATGCTTCTTCAATAACAATGTCAGACGTATAATTTCCATTTAAATTTCAAAGTAAATATACAGCAAAGTGCAAAAGTCTTGAGCCAACCCTCAATCACAGCAAACTGATTAAGAATCTTAATCCTCAGCAAAAAGAACTTACCTGAAGTGAGTAAAATTATCAATGCTAAATATCAACTGTGCCTAGTCGTGCCACTGCCTATTTATTCTCTTCTGCTGTTCTTTGTTTGTTTGTTTGCACTGAAAATAACCTGGAGCCACGTCGTCTCGTCTCTCTATGTATCTGTACAGTATATAGCAGAGATGACAATAAAGTTGACTTTGACTTTGACTTTGACTTTGACTCAGAGCGAATATGTACATCAAATACTGCACATGGTGCGGGACTTGTACCTACAAGCTTCTGATCACAGGACAAACTCCCTAACTGTTACACTACCAACTGCCCCATGTTCCAATAAATCACTGCACCTACTATCTACTGTCCGATTAAAATATAAAGAGAGGTGGCTCAAGACTTTTACACAGAACTGTACATTTTATACATGTTTATATTGTCATAAAAATGACATCACAATAACGGAGTATGCATAAGACCAAGAGGTCAGTACTCAAAGTATTCACCCCCAAACATGCAGATATGTGAAATAAATGACACTTCATACACACATTTGCAGAAAAGCAATTAAAAAGCCATCTGCCTACCTTGTCAAGATTGCTGCGGTATATCTGATTCAGACGTTTAACGTAAGCATCCCTTTTATTTTTAATCAACCTGAAAGCAAATATTTGAGTTGGTGAGATTTTATAAAACACGGAGCCAAATCCGTAAAAACCTGTGCCCCAATGTTACCAACTGCCCCAATGTTATAATAAAAGGTAGTGTCTACACTAGACACAATTCTCAATATATTCAATTAATAACTGTAAAACTGAGATAAATGAAAGCAAAATAGTATGTTAAAACATTTATATTCAGCTTCTGTAAAAACACAGGCTTGCCTAAACTTGACTGTCTTGCAGTGTAGAAATAACTGATGTAACTGACTCTACAGTCACAGTGATTTAGCACTTTACCCTTTCATGAAGTATTATTAATATTTATCATCTTTCCTTTTGCTGGTTTATGTTGTCTAATCCCTCCTCAAAAGTTTAAGGAGTGGTGAAGACTCAACATATCAAGTGACAAAAAAATTAATCAAGTCATGTGTCAAAGCCACAGACTGTGGGAATGACTCTGTAAGTGTATGAAAAAGTCTTTTGTGTTCTGAGATATCTTTCAGTGGAGGTATAATCCCTTTCGGCTGTAAGGAGTACAACGAATGATATGTGCTTTCTAACATCAGTTCTAAAGTAGCTTGTTGGAATATTACTGACGCCTTCACAAACACTTTTCGGCTTTATTCTGCTGCCCAGACCGTCTGAGATTGTTGCAATGAGAACAATAACACGCATTATATATCATCACACTGTTTTCCACCCTTTGTGTGAATGTGCTGAGTCACAATAACGAAACCTGATACAAGTAAGTAAGCGAGTAGTTGTTGGATGGTGTCAGTTAAATTACGCAAGGTAGTTTTTGTTTAACCTGAGTTTGCTTAACTTGATTTATGGAACTGGCCTTTCGTTGCTGAGAAAACGGGAACTTTATCTTGCACAAACATTTCATAACCACAACCCATTTGCTGCTTCAACACCAGTACGATCACATCCTCTTCCAAAATTATGTGAATCTGCTTAAAACAAATGAGCAAGCTCTCATCTTACTGCCAACTAAAGGTTGCATGTGCTCCTTCGAAGCCGTAGTCATGATGATCATGCAGATATTCAGCGTGGACTGAAGTGTTCCACATAACCTGCCACAAACAGGGGAAGATCATTTCTTAACCCTTGACTTTCATTTATATCTATTAATTATTTTAAGCTCCCTCAAATAGGCAAATATTTATAGAAATAAAAATACCTTCTTTGGAACACAACCAACATTTACCTGCAATAAAACAAAAATGCACATCATAAAGTTAAATATTGATCTACACTGACGCATGACGGAAACTTTTTCTTAAAGAGAAACAGCTGCAAAACTGTAAAGACGCTTGTTTACTATGTGCACTTACATATCTATTATCCTCCTCTTATCAGTCCAAACCAGACACACTGGGATTATGAACTGTAATGTAAATCTAACTAAAGTTTGCCTCCGATGACCTGCCATTACAAAAATTACTGTCTAATTACTGGGAAAATAGACATTACGTTACTACAAAATTGAAATGGTTAAACTGAACTAGAGCGATCACATAATGTTCACAATGCACAGGTATTGGGCCTCATTCACCAACCGTTATAAAGAAGCAGTTTTCACAAAGATTTGAACATCACCAATGTGGTCTCATATGAGAAGCGTCCCTTAGTAAGAAGACAATTACAACTGCTTAAGAGCAAACTTTATTGTATGCATGTTTATGAAAAACATAACAGTATTGTAATAATAGTAATTCTACTACTATACTATTTAAATGACGTAACTTTCTATTAAAGAATGAAAAGGCTAAATAAAGTATTGGTGAATAAGGCCCATCTATGTTTATATCACTTACTGTTTCAGATAAAACATACATATGCATATATTAATAGTATATAGCTAAGTATACATGCAAAACAGGGTTATTGGGTTTTCTTCAGTTCTACAGCTGTTTAATATACTATTTCTTACAATTTACAACTTACAATTTAATTAACATCTTAAGCAATAAGCTCCACAGTATGAGAAACTATTTTTTTAAATCGCATTTTACTACTTTTTTCCAATTAAATAGTAAAGTTAACAATTTGTAAGCTACATTTACTTACATGCATGTATTTGTTTATACGCATATATTTGTGCGCACACACAAACAACATACAGTATATACAAGAATATATGACGAAAAATGAGTTAATATATAGTTTATAGTTCAGTATACGTGTAGTGTATATTAAGTATAGCGTATAAGGTAAAAACAGGCGCTGCAGCACAGCATTTTCATGGTAAAAAGGCCGAGCGCCACACCACAAAAACATTACAACAAAACACAGCTGAATCTGGAGGCTTCGCAAAGCTGCGTTCATGTGACAATCTGCCAACGGAGCGCCAAAAAGCTGCGAAAACAGCGCGTATTAACTCACTGAAGACACCAACACAACTGAGCGCAGAATAAGTCGTGTCTGGAGACTGGAGTGTAAAACTTGGGACGGTCGTTACTCACGCAGGTACCTCCGAGTTTGTGACTCTCGATGACGGCTGCTGTGGCCCCAAGCTCCGCCGCCCGCCGCGCCCCGGCCAGCCCTCCCGAGCCGCCCCCTATCACCAGCAGGTCGAAGCGACTGAGCTGCTGCCCGGACGCCATGCTGCTGCTGCTGCTGCTGCTGCGGTGGAGGAGAAGCGTGAGTGTGGATCTGAGGAGACCGGAATAAGACGCGCGTCTCCGGGAGAGCTGCCGTATTAAAACCTCCATAACCAGGAAGTCGCCTGTCCGCCGCCGCTGCGCGTGCTGCTGCTGCTCGAGTGGGCGGGGCGTTACCGGCAGCGCGTGCTTAGTCATTGTGAATCGCGACAAAAGCGTGTAAAATCCCAGAAACTTTAACAATATCACAGCTGCCTTCTGCTAGATTAATATGCTTCAGATACTGGTATTATAACTTATTCATTATTACATTACCATTTATTTAACTTTTCACCGGTGATGACTAGTATGCAGTGGTGGAATGTAACTAAGTACAAACACTTTGTTACTGTACTTAAGTACATTTTCACGTATCTGTACTGTACTTAAGTAGAAATAATAATGAATACTTTTACTTCACTACATTTTGCAGCTATTATCTATACTTTCTACTCCACTACATTTCTAAAATGCATTCCGTTACATTTTGGTCCTGTCACTTTTTTTGCTGAAGTTGTCTAGGTTATGTGGCTGTCTTGGAGGTTTAAAGCAACCAGATTGATGGGTTATTTTATGTGAAGTCGCTTACCAGGGGGTCGCAACATTGAGATGCTTTGCAACAGTTTTCATTCATCAATATGGGTGACGTATAAAACGTTTTGCTATCTTGAACTAGAGGCACTTGTCTGGGATAAATGATAAGGTTCACCATCGACAGTAGTGTTAGCTGCCATGCAAGGTCATGAGCTGCTAGTTCACTTAGTGTCTATGAACAGATACGTTACCCGATGTCCTGTGACACTTGGCCTTTTTTTAAATGAATAAGTTGTCCTATGTTTGGTCCCAGCTTGACTAGCGTTATATTCAGTGATGTCACTTAAATGACTGATGTGATGACTGATATAATATTATTGAAATAGACCATTAAGTGACAACATAGACCTATTGCACAAGTACTTTTACTTTTAGTACTTTAAGCACGTTTAAAAGTAAGTACTTCCTACTTTTACTTAAGTAGCGTTGATGATGTAGTAGTTTTACTTTTACTTAAGTATATTTTTTGCTGGTTAATTGTACTTTTACTTAAGTACTGAGAGCCAGTACTTCCTCCACCTCTGCTAGTATGATGTTACGTACCTTTAATCACGAAACGACAATAGTCTTCAACCATTTTTTAGTCCAAGGACCTCCTTCGCTGAGAGAGACAGTGAACAAGGACCCCGCCGACCCCAATCCGTCCCATTTAGGCCTGATATTCATGCCTTACCATTACTAATGGAACCTAGTGTCACACAGATACGTCTCCCTACACTCCCCTACATATGTATGCAAACAGAAATATAACGTATATCCGCAAGCGGCAACGAGTCACAAAAAGCAGCACAAAAGGGTCGTGTCGTGTGTATGTCATAGACACACACTGCTGATGTTTATGACATAAGATAAAACCACTTAACTACATTAATCATGTCAAGACATAAGGAGTTAGAACAATAAAGTGAAAAGAAAGGAAAAAGAATTAAAGATGCAAGTAGAAATGTGACTTGGTAGTGAGGCTTCTTTTTGGACAGCTTCAATAAGTTGTGTTTATAAAGAAACTAACCTCTAACTGTGTTCATATAAGAATTGGGTGGTTTTCTATCATTTCATGTAAAATATGTATGTAGGATTTTAGTGCCACTAGAGGTCAAAACACGTTTTCCTTTGCTATAGCGATCACTGCACTTTTCGGCCTATGCCGAGATGCACACCATTCCTACTGACTCTTTCTGCGGCTTTCGGTTCAGCTGCACAGTCCATTTTGTAGAAGAAAAATATATTAAAGAAAGAATAATTACAAGTGTTCGATATAGCACATCGTGCTTGGACCCTTAATAATATTTATGTTGTGTTTTTTAGTATTCCCTGTATAGTAAGTTCAAAAATTGACAAAAAGAGCTTCTCATCAGTACATGATGGAACAAATATTCTGATTACTTTCTAGAATTTGCTAGAAGTTTTCACATTTTGCACAATATGTTAGATATACTCATTTCAAAACATGTGACCAACACTGCAATTCAAGTGTCATGAAATGTGTAAAATGTTTGTGTACTGCAATTCCTTTTTGTGACAAAGCATTGGATGATCTTTGCGGTAGATAGCGCCCAATAACACAATCACTGAGTACATTTCTTAGAATACAGATGAATGTCATGTAGTCTTTTCCTTAAAGCAAGCTGCTCTGCTAATTGCCTTAAATTAAACATGTCTACAAAAGGCTCCTTCTGTATCATACTCCCAGTAAAAAGTGACCCCCGTCTACAGTTTCAAACGACTAATAATCTGGTATTTCCCCTCACTACAGAAACACATCCAGTTTAAATCACCACAATGAAGGGTGACTAGCTATCTAAATGGTTATCTACACTTTAGCAGGAGTCATTACACTTATAAAGGACAAGGCATTAGAATCCAAATTACAGCTCTCAAATGTGTTCTTTATTGATAAATTAGACAAACGGTGAACGTGGATCAAGACAACAAAAGGCTTCATTCATCATTTGCGTAGTCTGCCAGGTTCTTTCTCTTGCTCTGCTCATGAACATGGTTGCCCCATGTGTAGGTGAGGTACATCAGGACCATGGCTATAAGAGAAAGAAAGAGATATTCAAAATAAACATGATCCTTTATGAAGAAACGTGCATGAGTATATAATTGAGCTTAAATAATTTCACAGGTTCATAAATAAAAAAAATGATCTCTAAAAGCATGTTATTTAATATTTCTTTGTATAAAATGGAAGTCATTAACTTTTTTTTCAATGATGATGGATGTACTTACGGGGTGTGATCCTGAATACTGAACTTTTGAAACGTCTCCAAACGTTAGGAACTCCCTTTCCAAAGTAGTGGGGGAAAGCCCTCTGCTCAAATGGGGAAATGCTGTAGGTAATTATGTGTCTGATCTTAGCCAAATCTCCAAAATGACGCCCCATTGTGTCACGAGAGCTGGTGGAAAGGAGAAGAGAGATACGTTGACTATTTCTATCTGACCAAAATCGCACCAATACATGCTTAATTTAGGAGAATATAAACTGAAGACCTAATTAAAACTCTGAAGACACCAAGACCACTTCACCTTAACATGACGCTCAGATTTCCCTCGCTTTACTATTCCTAAAATTATACGGCTAGACAACAAGAACTTGTCTGGAAAACTTTGCAAGACTTAATTATGGGTGTCTGCTGTTTTTCTAAAAATGAATGATAGACAAAACATGTGACCAACAAATCAGAAATAAAACTTGTATGTAGGTGTGTTTTAAGCCCTGTAACAAATGACCAGGGTCACTTGGTTATTCAAGAATTTGCATTTAAAAAGTTATTTATTTATTTATTTTTTTAGCAATTTTACTGAATAGCTTTAAAAATCTTGCTTGGCTCAGAACTACCCAGTTATTTATTATTTATCTTGACACCGATCGACACCAGATTTGGTATTTTCTGAACACTTGGCCTGAAATTGTTCATTAGCTTATCAGTTGTTTAAGGTGTTGCATCTTGAGGTTAAGGGCCTTGCTTAGGAGCCCAATGGTAGTAGTGCAGAAGATATGATAGAGCGGGATTTGAACCACTCAAGAAGCACGTCCTTAAATTCAAAGGTTACTCATTCCAAAATGCTGGTAATGACGGTGACCTAGTGATAGGATAATCACATCTAGACCAAGAGGTCATGGGATCAGTTCTATTCTACTGCCAGAACTACACTAGGCACCCTGAACAAGGGGGTGCCCCTTGTTCAAGACCCTCCCTAACTGTTGGCTCCGTCATTGGAAGGTTGTTGGTTCAAGTTCCGGACTGGCAAAAGTACCAATTAGGTACTCATGAGCCAGATATCGTCCCCAAGCCTGCTCCCGGGGGCCAAATAAGCTGCCCCTGCTCCTTCACGGATGGGTCAAGTGCAGAGTGTACATTTGGTTGTGGTGCACTGTGCTGTGCTCACAGTGACAATCACTAACTTAAATATTGTATATTGTCCACTGTACTTATTGGGTATGGATATGTTTCATTGTATGTATACTGTTTTTGCATTGTATCTCTATTGGCTAGGGTACTGGAGAGTCACCAACGATCTGAAGGAAATTCCTTGTGCTGTTTTATAACCAACCTGACAAATAAATCTGATTCTGATTTTTGTCAGACAACCGCCGTGTCCAACACTCTGGCCGGACGACCTCCAGCATCATCGTGGCTAACTATGCTAACGCCAAGTCTTCTCAAACTCGTTCCCCACCCGTTCTAAAACTGTTTATATAATTAACAGGCGTAACACCGCACACCTCTCGCCATTTTAACCCCCAGATTCAGAACATTATTCCACCGTGTACATTTATCCAAAACCCCAACCAACCTGGCGCGCTCGGTTATTAGCAAGACAGCTAGCTTTTAGCTGGGCTCGCTAGCAAACTCGCTAAAGTCCTTGCATGACATTCATGCTAACTGGAGCTAATAAAAAAGTTTAGGATAATGGTTTCTATGCTCAGACAAATAAAGATAAATATTACTGACACTGTTTACTTAACCTGGCTGCTAAAAGAGGGCTTTATGCGCGAAAATAATGTTTAATGCACTCACCTCAATGCTAACAAGCGCCACAGTCGTCTTCTCTCTACAGCTGAGCCCAGACGTAATATCCTTTACTCCGTCACAACGTGTATTCCGGTCCTACTCGGAACTGTGGGGATAAACTGAATAAAAGTTGAAAATTCGCTCAAACATAAGGTGGATTATGCCTTATTAGCAGAGAGTATTTCTATTTATTTTTGTCATTCTCGTTTAGGTATTTCTGATTGTATATGATTCTGGTACTATTATTGCACAGTTCAAATTCAAAGTAAACTTTATTGTCGTCTCTGTTATATATATATGTACAGATAGACGAGATGAAGTGGCTCCAGTTTTTACATTACAAAGAACAAATAAGGCACATATAAATAGACTGCTAAACTAGAATTAGAAGAACAGAATGTGCAATTAAGTTACATGCAATAACTGTTTGCAGTTGCAGTTATTCAAACTATAACATTGTGAGTGTGCATTAGATCAACAGTTCAATATGAAAATCCTAAACAGATAATCTATTAAAAAAAATAACAGTTTCTTTATAGCATCAACATGTATAATTAATTTCAAACATTTTAACTTTTATTTTGAAGTGTATTGCGAGCCGCTGAGTTTCCTCGTTGAGAGGCGTTTCCGGTGATGGCCGCGGAGCGAATACTTCAGCTCAGACGTGAAGGTCAGAACCACGAAAACTGACTTCTCTCATTCCTTTAAACTGTGACTGTGCCGTAAATTGATCTCATGGATAGTCGAGGAGCCACAGCTGACCCCCAGCTTCAACAGTTTATCGAGGTAGAGTCTCAAAAGCAGAGGTTTCAGCAGCTGGTGCACCAAATGACAGAAGTGTGCTGGGTGAGTACGAGGAGAGACGCAAGAAGGTCTGGGCGGTATCAGGTGATATCGGTATCACAGTTAACATTTTTACCTCGATTTCGAGCAGTGTTGGGACACAAAAGTAACACAATAACTTTTTGCTGTAACGCAGTGGTCCCCAATCTGTTTGCCACCACGGACCATTTCGGACAATTTATCCATGGACCGGGGGTCGGAGATGTGTAAAAACCACAATAAAGTGCATAATATTTAACCTACCCACCGAGTGAGTTGCTTTATGACCCAAAGATGGAGGTGTTTTTCAAAAAAACCCATCATACATCTTAAAAATGACAAGCGTGTCCATTTTTCTGACCTTAAAATAACTGATGCATTCGCACTGGAAGGAGTAGGCGATTTTTAAGTAGCTCGGATCCCTGGAAAGTATTAACAGAAAATTTTAAATAATCAAAATGACTGTGATGGACAAGATTATGTAGATTAGAGGTTCACAATGTTAATGTTGGTTTTGATTGTGCAAATTGTGCTATTTGCAGTCTAAATTAACCCAAAGTGTAAAAAGAATATGGAGCTAGGAAATTAGTTATTTAGGAGACAATCTATTAATTAGAAGTCATATGTTGACAGTTTAGATGTCATTGGTTTGAGTTGAGTTGGAATTGTTTATAATTTTTTTGTCCATAGCTATTTGGACGTTTTCTGTTTAATGAATTTCCAAATCCTTTTATACCTGGAAAAATAAGATGAAACAGAATTCATTAGATGTTAAATAAAATTAAATCTACTCCATAATGTAATTTGGTTAGGCCCAGGTTTTGAAGTCATTTTTAATGTTAAAGAATGAATAAAAATCAGTGTTTGATAAGACCACAGTTTTTGAGTGATGTCTCTAAACTAGATATATAATGGAGGACGTAGGTCGTGTCAGAACAGTGGTGGCATTGTGTTCTGGGACAAAACAAAATCTTGTCTAAATATAATGAAAGTTTTAAGGTAATGACCATGTCTATAATGGCTCAGGTGTAAAATTTCTCAGATATGTATTTTTCAAATGAACTATCAATGAACATAATCCATCCTTTTCAAAGGAAGTACTGAACTGTCCTATTAACACATTCCTTCATTTCCCCAGTGGTCATTACACTTGTGTTTTTGTTTGTTTAGGAGAAATGCATGGATACGCCTGGTCCCAAGCTCAACTCGAGGACTGAAGTGTGTTTTGTGAACTGTGTTGAACGTTTCATTGACACCAGCCAGTTCATCCTTAACAGACTCGAGCAAACTCAGAGGACAAGAGGCTCCTTCTCAGAAACCATCACAGACTAATCGGAATGGACGAGACCAGATCAGACGTCTTCTCCGTTTGTCATTTTGAGGAAACTGTTGGTAAACAAGCAAACATATTTCCCCTCAAAGTGCCTCATTTACATGTCTCGGAGAAACAGACATGCTGTACAGGAAGATTCCATCTGAGGAAACTGAGAGAGTACCAGTGGAAAAATGAGACTGTACTTCATGTAACATGCTTGGAGGGTTCACCTTGCCTAAACTGACCTGGAAATATTATGGGTTTATCCATGTTATGAATAACGCTATGTTGTTAAAAAGATAATGTTGCTGGAGCAATTGCAATAAAATAAGGTCAAGTTATTGTGTGTGTTGTGGCATAACACCGTAAACTAAGAATCAGCAGAGAAATTACCTCAAGCAGATAAACTTAATAATTACAACTGTCTTACATTGAAAAATTACATCAAATGTTGGCACCCCCTCAAAATTAATTATAGTATTGTGCAAAAGTCTTGCGCCACCTCTTATTTCTTCATATTTTGTTTTTAATGCAGTCTTGTGGAATAGTATTTACATGCATTCTCTGTCGTGTGAAAACAGGCCGAGGGAAGCTTTCCAGTCCCAAATCCCATGTCTTCTTAATGAGAGAAAATTAATGTGTTCTTTTGTGAAGAATAAACGACAGGATAACAGGATGAAAAAATGGACAGAACTCACGAACAAGTGCACGTATCAAAAACATGTCTACCGTATAAGCACCTCACACCGCTATAACACACACGTTTTCGAATTGGAACAGAGTTTCTAGCACAAAAACTGCAGGAGTAGCGGTCAGAATAAGTGTGTGGAATAAAACTCATAATATGTATGTATTCACTGCAATTACATAATGAGATGTGGCTCAAGGCAGTTTAAAACACTTCTAAATCGTAAACAATTCTTAATTAATAAATGACACTTCAAAACAAATCACATGCACTCAGTAGACAAGAGTCTTCTGTTGAAAATAGATTTAATAAGTTACAGTTATATGTATAAAATGTTTTAACAGTTTAATCTTACGAGACACCAAATAATTCTAGATTTATTGAAAGTCTTAAGAGATAGTCAGGAAGACTCACTTTACGAATCAATAAATGCTGTAGTAGTAGCCCTTGGTGCTGCTGGTGTGTAAAACGTCTGAGCATAAATACAAATCCGCTATCTGCTTTAAGCTGGATGATAACAAATAGGTTCTAACCCCAGTTATATCAACATTTACAACAGAGCATCATGGTTTTTAAGCAGAAATAAGCTACATACAAAAAAAAAAAATATATATATATATATATATATATATTTGCAAGCTAATAGACACCTCGAATTTCTTGATATATCCTTCATTCGTCATGCACCTGTAATAAAGGATATAATTATTTTTCATCAAATTCAAATAGACTAGTTTTGTTATATAGCAAAAAGAGAACATTTTGAGTTGTTTTAATTAATATAATGGTCAACGTTCACCAGCAAAACTGCTTGTCTTTATGGGCTCTAAACTGCGTGTTTGCTTTACTTAGCAAATGTGAGCTCACACATGGGCTTTGTCCCGAGCCGTGTACTACTGCACCTAATAGTATGGTAGGTAATGTGCTCTTATCCAACTTTTCTATGTGGTAGTATGCATCTCAGGAAATAGCTGGGGTTGTATCTTAACGGTGCTCTACGCACTAGGTAGTGCACATGGGGAGTCACGCGCCCTGTTTGACTACACTTCATAAGGCGGGAAGTGACTTTTTCTTCAAATGTTGTGTGCTATGCTGGAAATGCTCCGTTCTCGTTCCACTCCGTTTTCAAGCTCGCTTGATTTGGAGCCGTGTTAGAAATGTCAGAGTATGGCGCTATTTTTGTGCCAAAATTCTGAACTTTGGCAAGCAAAATATCGTCTTTTTTAGCAGAACTCTGCCTGCCATCACACTCGAATTCTCTAATCATGTGTCGCTAATGCTTGTTGACCGATGTACTGATGTATCGTTACACCCCATCATTCCCCTTACCTGAATTTTCAAAAAAGCCATTTTTGCTTCTTCCTGCAGCCGATTTGTAGGTAAAGCCGTCGGCCCCGTCGTGGTTGGGTAAAGCAGTGTACGGCTGGTTCCACGTGCCACTGGACAAGGCGTGGTGCAGGTAAAGAGGTAGCGAGTCCTTGTTGAAAGTGGTGTCCTTGAACGCATGGAGGAGAAAAATGCCCATGATAATGGTGAGGAAGCCGCTAACGGTCCCGATGACGCCGTCTGTGGACATGCGCAACCACTCTTTAAACAGGATGGCAGAACACGCCATGACCGAGGTGGTGAAGAAGACGTAGTAAATGGGGGTGACCATGGAGGTGTTGAAGATGTCCAGGGCTTTGTTGAGGTAGCTGATCTGAATACTCACACACACCACCAGGCACACCAGCAAGGCCCAGAACAGAGGCTCTTTCAGCACAGCGATTCCCGCAAAAAGTTCTTTGATGCCGATGCCGAGGCCTTTCACGCAGGACACGGACAGGGAACCGATCACCGAGCAGATAAGGATGTACACCAGCACGTTCTTCTGGCCGTAACGAGGTGCAGCGATGAAGATCAGAACAAGGCTGCTTACAACAATGCAGACGGCGAAAACTATAAATCCTGCGAGAGAAACAAGACAAAACATATACACCAGTTAGAGAAGTAGGGTTGCACTGATCGGATACGTGGATGGGATATTGGTCTGATAAGTCAAATAGCTGGATCAGGTATCGGAGGCATTGGGCCAATCTATGGAGTCGATCCGGGGTGCGTTTCCCAAAAGCATAGTTGCTAACAACTAACATAGTGTACGTTACCAACTAACATAGTGTACGTTACCAACTAACATAGTGTACATTAGCAACTATGCTTTTGGGAAACTCACCCCTGTTAAATCAAATTGTAGGTCTTTCTATGTTTCAATTCATTCTGCATGTGAAGTGTGACTGTGGTAAAGCTGGTTTATTGTTCAACATTGACACTAATTCCTACATATTGATATGACAATGAGCAGAACAAGCAACACAACACACTACAAGCCCAAAAGCACATCACACCATTATACAGTTTAATTTCCTTAACAACACCAGCTCTCACTCACAATCTCTGTGTTCCTGATGCTTTTAGTGCCGCAGGATTAGGGAGCGTCACTAAATTAAAGGAAATCATACTTGAGATTATTTAGCATATACATATGGGTGTGTAATTATTACACTGTTTTAGTAGGAAAACAGTAATTAATTTAAGTATTTCCTTAAGCAGTACAGAATAATCTCAGTCTACTCCTCACAGAGAAATACACAACTTATTCATTAAAAACTGGTATCGGATCAGTACTCGGGATCGGTTCATTCCCAAAGCCCAAGCATGGAAACAGAAAATGTTTTACACCGGATGCCCTTCCTGGTGCAACCCACCCCATTTTTCCTGACTTAGGACCGGCTACAAGGACAAATGACTCATTTGCTTAACAATAATAATAAAAATAATAATAATAGCACCTGGGTCTTTCAGCTTCTCTGCCATGACAGTCAGAGAGCCGACCTCCTCCTCTTGGGGTGCATGGATCACCATCACCGTGGAGCCCAGAATGCACAAAATGCAGCCAATCTTTCCATGGATATTCAACTTCTCATTCAGAAAATAGGATGAAAGCACAGCACTACAAATGAAGGGTTAAGACAAAGAGCATCACAAGAGCTGCAACACGTGGTTGTCCAAATAATCACATTTGCTTAACCAAAGGAAAATTTGGCACTGTGTCACTATATATCACGTACAGAAACTCAGATCACTACAGATGTGTCTACAAAAAACGGTTTTCATTTTGGATTGATCCCATGGGACCGTTGATGAGTGAATCAATATATCTTTACACCCCTAACAAACATTACACAGTATTACAATCTCACATTATGGCAGCTGAAAATGGCAAAATTGTGCTGTCCTTATGCTAACAAATGAGTTTATAGATTTACCTCACCAAAACGCTGAGTGCTCCCAAAGGCGTCACTAAAGTGGCTGGTGCAAAGGCATACGCTGCAAAATTCGCTGCTTCACCTGTTCCCACTGACGACACAAAACATAAGTGTTTAAAACTCACACACAATACTTTCAACACGTATGAACTGACAACGGTAATAGTTATTATTAGGGAGGCACGATATGGTAATTATTGGCCAATGTCAATATGTGATGTTTTTCATGCTCATGTTTGCAGATACTAATAAATGAAGAAGGCAGAGCTGAGTGTGTAAACACAAGACATTTTGCTCGTTCCACTGCACGCTCAAAATTTTGGAACAAAAAAAATGCCATAACTCTGACAGCGAGTGTGAAAGCAAAGTGGAGCGAGGGCAGAGCATTGTGAGCGTGGTGCACTACATTTTAAGAAAAAGTCACTTCCCCGCCCTATGTAGTGTACCACGTCAAATAGGGTGTGTGTGACTCTCCATGTGCACTAGCTAGTGTGTAGAGAGCTGTTACGCTACAACACCGGATTCTTCCTGAGATGCACACTACCACACAGAAGAGTATCATAAGAGCGCCTTACCTACCATACTATTAAGTGCAGTAGTATGCGGCTCAGGACACAGCCCATGTGCGAGATTGCATTCGCTAAGTCAGCGTTTCCCAAACCCAGTCCTGGCGAACCACTGCTCTGCACAGATTTGGTATTTCCTGCACCACCGCACGCTGATCCTACGTTGCTAATTAGCTAATCAGTAGCATCAGCTGTGCTGTGAGTCGGGAAACTCAAATCTGTGCAGAGCAGTGGTTCGCCAGGACTGGGTTTGGGAAATGCTGCGCTAAGTGAAGCAAACATGCTATTTAGTTAAAAAATGTTTGCGTGTGCAGGCAGAGTAGAGCATGTAAAGACGAGATTTTGCTGTTAAACGTTCTACTGCATGTTCAGAATAATGGCACAAAATAATGCCATACATTTTAATACTGAAGGCGCAGGCCGTATAAAATCCTAACCCGGACTTTGGACATGCCTGGCACAATCGGCATACAATAAATGCGTCATCAAATACCGGATGAAAATATCATGCAAATCTAAGCATTGGTCCGATTCCGATATCATCGTGCATTCCTAGTTATTCTATACTGTTATTATAACAGCCTCAGCTCCTATATGTGTCAGGTTTTTTCCCTACACCAAAGGAGCTTTTATTAAGCATAGCATTTATATTTAGACATTTGTTTGGGCATCTCAACAACATCAACAATGTCGATATCAATTTCCACAGATACAGTTTTTTGTTACTATGGCTTGTTATTTAATAGGTTCAAATGTTTGACAGTTGTTTTCTTTTTGTGTTTGACAGAAATATTGGCCCAATCAATGTCCACAATCATATCTGCTACTTTAATGTAATATTGCTACAGTAATATTCTCATAAATAGAAAACCTCTTTAACAAAATATTAAATAAATTCCATTTCTTCACAGTTTTATACCAGGGATTAAAACCATGCCATACTTGATATGAGACCGGCCCACCACAGCCATTCCTTCAGGTACGCATAGCCACCTTGACCTGTATTATATGGAGAAATAAAAATGACACAGTCCACAAAGAAAAAAGTAACATGGTGGAAATGATGAATTCAACTTTGTAAAGCAACATTTGTTCGACTGACAAACCTGCTCTCATGGAGCCCTTGCTGGTGAGTCTCAGCAGTCCTTTCTTTTTCAAAATAAAACTGCTACCAATAAACAGGCTTGACGAGATGGCAAGTGCCAAACCTATGTAGAAATCTGAGCGATTAACAGAACCGGCATCCATCTAAATGAAAGCATAATAAATTATCAGTGCAGCAAAGGTGAAAGGATATGGAGAACTAGTTAGTAAGAGAACAGTCTTTCTAGGCATCCAACCCACAAGAAATGACCCACACCCTAAGACACGAGTCATACAATATGACAGAATACAAACTTTCCAACATTACACATACAAACTATACAGATAAGGGAATAAACTGCGCAATGAACAAGGCATTTGAAGGTTTTAACAATAAATACAGAATACAGACACAGAACTGTCACAAAACAACATGAAATGTCCCAGGGTGAGGACAAAACCAACAAACATGTGTTCTACAGACCTTTAGGAAACACAAGCCCTTCCCTTAAATAATATAGAAAATCAGTGAAAATCTAGACAGACAATGTAATAAATAATAACAGTATCTTTATGAAGCCTAATAAGCTAAATATGTGCAAATATTGTAACAGCAGTCAAGAGGAGAAAACAACAATCAGCAATAAGTATAAATAATGTTCAATAAGTGTGCAAATATCACAAAAGTAGTCAAGTGGAGAAAACTACAATTACAATAATGAAATAAAATTTACACATTTGTGCAGTAAATGTGTGTCAGATCAGCGGCAGTTTAACGTGAGTATACTGGACAGTCAAACTTAACCGTATTCCTGAAACAGTTTCGACGTAGTGGATAAAATTGCCCATTGCTCAGTGGTAACTTTACCGGTCCAGGACTTGAACCAGCAACCTTCTAATCACAGGACGAACTCCCTAACCATTACGCTTCCAACTGTCCTGAATCTGGCCAGATCCATTTGGCGGATCCATTCACGGCATTACAGTCTCCCTGGAGCATCTTGGGGTTAAGGGTCTTGCTCAGAGACCCAACGATGGTAAAGCTGGAATTAAATAGGATTTAATCCACATATTATGTACATTATTTGTACATATTACTGATTGTAGTTTTCTCTTCTTGACTCCGGGTACAATATTTTCTCTTATTATTGAACTCCTCTCATAGTTAGCTTAGACTTCATAAAAAATCTTTATATGAATCTTATTTGAAATCTTTATAAAAATAGAGTGTCCATCTAGAATTTTCACTGCTTCAGTTCTTAAGCACATTCAATGCAAAAAGACAATTGTATTTTGAATACCGCATGTAACTACATTGCACATTCTCTTTTTCTACCTCTAGTTTAGAGTTTTATATTTTATAGTTTATATACAATCTCTCTTTCTCTATATGTGTGTGTGTGTCTTATATAGCTGAGATGACTAGTGGAAAGTTTACTTGACTGACTAATGTTAACCACTTAATACTAATTGTGCAATTTATCTATATAATGTAGTTCATAAGAGTAATACTGTAAAGTTACATGTTGTCATATTGTGTATCTCTTGTCTTAATTCTGCTCGTTTTATTAAATACTTGACGCTTTTGGGCGGTGACATTTCGAAACGATTTAGTCTGCGTCAATTTTACATACTAGACTGATATTTTAAAAGCTTAATACACTTAAGAACTTTCGAAATAAATGTAGTCGGGAGACACTCGAATAATCTATATATGAGGACGTGTTGAAGCAACTCGCAACTTGTGAAATGGTTTATGGTACTAAGTAATATGAGGGGAATGTCTCTTTCTACCATCCGCTAAAAAGACATAATCCTAATAACTATAATAACGACATCTGTACAGTGATAATAAATGTATAAATGTGTAAAGCAGCCCGTTCCTACCGTGTGTGTGTGTTTTCTCCATCGACGCGCGGTAACTTCCTGCTCTTGGGGCTCAGCATGTGATGTTCCTCATGTTGGAGCAGAGCCCGGGCCGCGTCCCATTTCACACGGGCGCGCGCACCTTCACGCGCGTCCAAGACAGTGAAGTGCGCGAGGTTTGCGGAGACCTCGGGCCCAAAGGCGTGGACAGGGCTCTCGAGCTTCATCAAGTGTTTAGCGTGATATTAGGGACTTTGCACATTTTTAAAAAGTCAGAAATTACCTGATTAAAGTCTGATATTTTCAGAAATTAAAATTTTTGAGAAAAACGTCAGATATTCTCGAAGACCATAGCGTCAGACATTTCATAATCATAAGGTCAGACATCAGACGTTCTCCGAGAATGTTCGAGTTTCTTCTCGTAAATGTCAGACTTTAATCTTGGAATTTCTGATTTTTCTCTTGAAATTTTACCCCCTCCATCTTCCCTCAGCTCCATTTTTTAAATCTGCAAAGGCCCTAATAATAGTCCCCTTCCCCACCCACATCGCACACCTTAGTTCCAAAAAGGAATCTAAAATAGTCCTAATACGCGTTGTAGAAAACTCGGACATTCACAGTCTTGGAGAACACATTCTTTTCTCGTAAATTTGGCCCTTTAATCTCAGAGAATATCTGTTTTTTTCTTCTCATAAATCTACAACTTTAATCTTGGAACTTTTTTTTTCTTGGAATTTTACCCACTCCCTGAATGATCTCATCTCCATTTTGTTCTTCTTAATCTACAATGGCCCTAATGTGCTGTCCTAGTTAGAGCCGGAGTTACTCGAAATGTTGTTCATTTTGGCTACAGTGATCCCTCGACCCTAACCATTTCTCCCAGTTATTTTTGCTACTATTAATTTTAACTTTACATCCTATTCATAACTGACCAGCACAAGTAGAAATGCTTTTTTAATTTTTTAAATTAAAGTGAGTAATTATTTGTCTCAACTCCACACAATGTGCCACCAAATGTGACCTCTGCATTTGATCCGTTGGTGAGGGATCATGAGTACCTCAGTGGTACCTTTATCAGTCCAGGACAATGTGGCTCCGATCACCGAGCCACATTGTGGTGTGCTATGCTGTGACCGGGGCTCGGGTCTTGAACCGACATTGTCATATTCCTGTACTCATATCCATAAAAAAAGCTTAATGTTTTTATCCTGCAGCTTCTTGTTGAATTAAAATTTAAAATAATAAAATGTAATGAACCCTTGACTCTGCATCTTCTTGTTCCTTTTAGATGTGGAAAAAATGGACATATCTGTATGTGAAATGTGAAACATGATTTTTAATGTAAGTGTTAGAGAAGATCTGGCATTAAACTGTGTTGTGAAGTTGTAAACACAAAGATAAGACTTAGCAGCTGATAAAGATTTATTCAAAAACATTCTGAACCCATATTAATAAAGCACATTTGCTGTATGGCTCTTAATGTAAACACAGTTACAATAGCGTGGAAAACACAAATAATCTTGAAAGGTTAACCTTGGTAAATCGACAATGTTATATTGATGTAAAACCTTTGTTTGGAATATAGAACAATAAATATAGTATTAAGAAATTGTCCATTTTTAGTGCAGATATATAACTATGAATGCTATATGACATTTGCAGTAAAAATGGAAAATGATTTAAAACTGCAATTCACAAGTCTCTAAACAATGTCTTAAATTGCATTTGAATAAAATATCTGCTTATACATACTTCTCAGGAAATCTCATTTTTAATGACTCAGGATCTATAGGAATTTACCCATAATAACAATGACCTCAGTTCCACTGTTGTCAGTGTTTTATGTTGTGTTTTAATACAGGTTGTCCAGTAAATCCTGAATAATCAGCACAATATCCTGGAATGTGGGTCGCTCGTCTGGTTTCTGTGATAATGAAATAGAAAAATATATTTAAATCCTTGATTTTTAAGGGCTATGAAAGTCATGAAAAAATAATCTTTATGCAATCTGAAAGAATATAGATGCAATTGGATACCTCATGCCAACATCTGCTCATTAAAGAGTAGATTTTGTCATTGGCCAACTGGGGGCGATAGAGTCTGTGGCCAGCAGAAATCTTGTTCACTATTTCCGTGTTATTCAGCCTCTCGTAGGGCATTTTGCCCAGCGTGTACACTTCCCACATCAGAACACCTATCCAAATGAGGCTGTCAGTTTATTAACTGTGCAATGCAGAAGTAGAGCAAATGTCTAGTAAAGTGGAGCAGATACTTACCAAACGCCCATATGTCAGATTTACTGCTGAACTTGTTGTATAGGAGCACTTCAGGAGGAGACCAGCGCACTGGGAACTTTGAGCCAGCAGAGCTCATGTACTCGTCATCAAGAACATATCTGTAATAGCAAGAAATAATTAAATAAAAACACAAACACATATGAGAGTATACAAAGTTGCATTCACTTTCACTTTCACTCTCCACATTTCAAATTTTATTTATACCTTTTTGATTCCGTTGTAAACAGCAATTATTTACATATGTAAAAAGTTATTTTACATTTATGGCAGTAAGCAGGGGCTCATACCCAGAGCAACATGGGCTTATGGGTCTTGCTCAGGGACCCGGTGATGGTAGTGCTAAAGGTAAGACTCGAAACCATGACCTCTTGGTCCAGAGACAAATATCCTAAACACTAGACTTGCAGCATGATTATTATTGACTGATTTTAATTTATAAATTGGTAGATTTCCAAAATATGCTGACATGTTAATCAAAGTTCAAATCTAAAAATGAATTCAAACTGAAATTAAGTTGAGCCAAGTCATATCCAAAAATAAATCTAAACTCTTTAAGTTGGCCTTTAAAATACTTAAAATCAATATTTTTAAGGGAGCTCATTAACCATTTAATTTAACCATTTAATTTAATCATTTTTTAAATATGACCCAGAAATAAGTGTCAAATTTTATGAAAAGTTAAAGAGTAAACTGAATGTGTGTGTGGAAACCTCAGCAAAAAGATTTCTCACCTTGAAAGTCCAAAATCAGTCACTTTAACCGTTCCATTGGAATCTACTAAACAGTTCCTGGCAGCCTATGAACAAATGTTCACAAGTCGGTAAGTGATATAATCATGTTTAATGCTGGTATTTCATAGTTGTTTTATTGTGTTTCACTGTAACACTCACTAGATCTCTGTGAATGTATTGTTGGGACTCTAGGTAGGACATTCCTTCGGTCACATCTTTACACATCTCAAGCAGTTGGTGAGCTGAAGGGTGCTGCAGGTCTTCGCGAAGGTAGTTGAGTAGACAGCCGTTGGAAAGAAACTCAGTGACTATATAAATAGGCCTTTGTTTTGTGCAAACACCGTAAAGTTGAACTAGGTTCTCATGGCGAAGTTTCCTTATTTTAATACAGAACAAAGGACAAGTTAAATAGGTACAAGTGAATGTGTTAATTTAGTGACGTTAGAAGTTAAGGTGACTGTATGAAGACTCACATCATGACTTTAGCCTCTTCAATGAAATCGTCTTCTGACATAGATCCCTCCTTGATCATTTTAATTGCTACGTCGTGCCGGCCTTGCCATTTCCCGTACTTTACCACCCCAAACTGTCCGTTACCCAGCTCTCTGATGAAGGTCAGCTGGCGAGGATCGATCTCCCAGACACCTAAAGTAGATAAATGAAATGCATAAACTACAACTGATCCTACTATTATCATTACTACTACTGCTGTTACTAGATGTTGCCCTACTGCTATTACCATTACTACTACTACTACTGGTACTAGTACTACTAGTAATACTGTAGTTCCACTGCTACTAGTAGTTGCACTACTGCTATTACCATTGCTGCTAAATTACTACTACACACAGAATTACTTGTACTACTACCTATACCACTGCTACTGTTACTACTACTACTACTACTACTACTACTACTACTACTACTACTACTACTGACATTATTACTACTATTACTACTAGTAATATGTCCACTAAACCTACTAGTATTTGTACTACTGCTAAACTACTACTTCTACTACCATTACTACTACTACTACACATAGTATTACTTTTACCATTTCCTATACTACAACTACCATTAATACTACTACATGTAGTGCCCGCCTGTAGTCCCCAGGATAGGGTCCGGCCCCACGACCTCCTCATTGGCATTAAGCGGTTCAGATAACGAATGAATGAATGAATGTATGAATGTATGAATGTATGAATGAATGAATGAATTAATTAATTAATTAATTAATTAATTAGTAATTAGATAATTAATTAATTAATTAATTAATTAATTAATTAATACAGAGAGTCAATTAATGACTGTTGGACCAAGTCCCTGACCCTTAGGCCAAAAATAAAGGTATAAACTTACCATAGCCCAGTCCTGCAGTAGATGGAGCATGCTGTGCTCGATTTGACACAACATATTTTAGTCGGCTCACCAATCCTGTGGCCACAACAGGAGTTAAAATTGTTAATTGTTTTTATACAAGTAACTTAGAACACTGGCTTTGTGTGAATTAAGGAACTGACCTGCTGCATTGTGCTGGTGGTAATTGATGAGTTCTGGTATAGCGCTGAAAAAATGCTTCTCTGCCATGTAGAACATTCCTTGTTGGTTGATTAATATGTTGTAATGACGGCACGTGCCAACCATCTCCCTAAAGTGAAAATACATCAGATGATCTCAGGATCTTCTAGTTAAACTGGGCTAGTTTTCAAATATTGCGCAAAGAGATTTGACATTTTAAACAATAGCTTTCTTAGAACGTGTGACACAGTGAATCCATGTAATATGCATCAATTAATATCTTTGTTTTCTCTTCTTGAAACTGCACATTTTTATTAATTTAAAGATTTAGGAAAATTCTAACTCACCCGCCACACTTGGTAAATACAGAGACAGTGTATTTTCCACTAAATTTTCCAGAGTCTCGCACAAGAAAACCACCATCTTTATTCTGAAATAAAACAAGTTATAAAACAAAAGTGTTATAAAAAATAAAGGTTTAACAGCTTTTATTCTAAAAGAAAACTGTCATTAACATTATTAAAAACTGTTAAACTTACCTCAGTCTTAAGTAAGTTTTCTGCTTGACTGCGGTTTATGTTCTTGCAATACCAACTAAATTGAGAGAATAATATTAATGCATGATCTGTTCAGATGGGTTATTAACAAATATCTCCCCAAGAAATGTAATGAGGACAGTAGCATATGTGACCTTTTTGAAAAATGTGGTGTTAGTACTCACTCAAATTTCTCCAGCCCATTTAAGGCTTCAACAACATAGTTACTCGGAATGTAACCCTCGTTTCTGAAAAAATATATTTAACAGTTACACAACAACAACAACATCAAAATGAATATACAGATTAAAATCTTAGAAACTGAGAACCTTGGTGTACAAAATATTTAGGCTATTTTTTAATCCTTAAAAGGACAATGGGGTGACTAAAGTTACACTAAAGCACCAGGTAGTCATGTTCTTGTTAGAGGCGATTATATCAGTAATATTAGCAACAGTAAAAGTAGTAGTAGTAGTAATAGTAGTAGTAATTGCTGTTTAGTAGTAAGCACAATATAAGTAGTACAACTACTTCCACTAGTATTAATTTTACTACTATGACTACTACTACTAAAAGTACTAGTAGTATTTATACTAGTAGTATTAGTTGCAGTTGCAGTAGTAGTAGTAGTAGTAGTAAAAGTACTAGTAATATTTATACTAGTAGTATTAGTTGCAGCAGTAGTAGTACTACTGCAGTATTAGCAATGGTAGTGGTTGTAGTAATAATGGTAGTAGTTGTATTAATAGTAGTAGTACAACTACTAGTAGTATCTGTAGAAGTAGTAGTACTTGTAGCAGTGGTAGTAGTAAAAGTAAACTCAAAGTAGTCGCAGTATTAATAGTAGTAATATTAGTTTGTAGCAATAGTAGTAGAAATTGTAATAGTAGTAACTGCAGTTTGTTAGTAAAGATAATAGCAGTAGAACAACCACTAGTACTAGCAGACGAATCAGTACTCATGGTAGTAGTGGTAGTAGTAGTAGTAGTAGTAGTAGTAGTACCACCACCACCAGTAGTAGCAATAGTAATTGTAGTAGTAACTGTAGTTTATCAGTAATGGTAATATAAGTAGTATAACTGTTGTAAAATTAATACTAATAGTATTAGTTGCAGCAATAGTAGCAGTAGCGGCAATGGTAGTACTAGTTGCAGTAAAAGTGGTACAACTACTAGTAGAAATACAAGTAATGCTAGTAGTAGTAACAGTAGTAGCTGTAGTAAATGTAATACTAATTGTAGTTGCAGTACTAATAGTAATAGTAGTAGTAATTGTATTGATGGTAATAGTAATAGTAGTAGTAGTAATAGTAATGGTAGGAGTAGTATTAGTAAAAGTAATGCTACTAGAAGTAGTTGGAGTAGTAATAATAACAGCAGCAGTAGTAGTTATAGTAATATTAGCACTTTACCCAAATTTATCTTTTGCTTTAAACCAGTTGGCATCGCATATTTGTAAGATTGTGTACTCCTCGTCTTTTCTTAGCTCTAGGTCTTCGGGGGCCATGGGAGCGTAGTCGTACTCAGCAATCACCGTCATGCCCACTGTGAAGCCAGGCTGCTGGGGCGGCTGTGGGGGCAGAGGCCTGGTGGGCTTCTCCTGACAAACAAAGACAATTAAGATGGCCGGCTCAGATGACGAAATCAAGTGTAATAAACACAAAGCATCATGGCCTGGAACAGTTAGCGGCAGACCTCTTCTGGTGTGGGCGGCAGAGGTTTTCGTGATTTACGTCGAGATCCTTTGGAAAACCCTGTTTAGGACGAGAACGATAATAAGGAGAATTTACATTTATGACATTTATGGCTCTTATCCAGAGCGACTTCCATTTTCATAATTTTCAGAATTGCAGTTTCCCTACAGCAACTTGAGCTTAAGTGTCTTGCTCAGGACCCCTTTGATGGGAGTGCTGAAGGTAGGATTCGAACCTACTGCCTCTCGATCCACAGGCAAGCATCCTACCACTAGACCACCATCACCCATTTACCACTGTTAAATACTTAATATAAACCGATATGTCTTGTTTCCAACTTGTTTTCTTCATCACTGACCTCCGTTTCTTGTCTCCAGAACTCTGCAGCCCATCGCCTGTTTGACCTCCTGATGGCAACACTTCCAAATCCCGTCCTCCCAGAAACAAGGATGGTATTTTTGCATTATATCCTTGTTGAATCGGACCACTTTAACAAATTTGTAGAAAAACATTGACATTGATTATAGGGGTGTTGACATTAATCATCTAATTGATGCATCAAGATACAGGCGTGGACGATTTACATCGATGCAATAGCAGATCATAATTCCGATAGTAACTATGCCTGCCTGATCTGTGTTCCATGCCCAATCTATGTGCAATATAGAACAATTAATGGGATGCATTGTGATGCATTAAGATATCACATCAAATTGTTGACCTGATAATCGTGATCTAATCAAATCATGAGACCAGTGAAGGTCCTCACCTCTAATTGATTATGACGTCTTATGCATATGTGAGTGTGGAACATACTGACCGTGTTTAAGTCTTTGTAGCCACTGCCTTCGCACATCGTCTGTTCTTGAAAATATGTAAAGGGGTCCCTCATCATAGACTATCTGTGTAAAAAATGAATATATATATTGACATCAATATGCATGATTTGAGGCTTGAGGATGTTGTGTGCACATACATCATGCCTATTACACTGTATTGATTAATATTTACATTTTACTTGACACTAGCACTCTTGTCAAGAATTCTCTACTTTCAGCAATGCTGTGTTGAGTGCCACAGATTTCCACATTGAGTTGGTTTTAATTATAGTTCAATCAATAGTCAGAGCACACATTTCCTCTCTGATCTGTAATTGAGGCTGACCTGTCTGTCTAACAATAAAGGAAAACTATTGCATACCCTTTATTATCAACACATAATTAGTGGGGAAATGTCACAGATTCTCTGGTAATTTCTGAAAACATCCTGCTCAAGTTGCCCTTTAACACTTTCAACACTAATTGGCTCTATCCAGGCCAGGCTGAGTTAAATACCAAAATGTCTGTATCGAATGCAACAGCCCATGTACTATAAACAGCCAGTGCATGATATATTATAAGAGCTGGAGCCATTAATTTGTACCACTGTGGAATCCATAAGTCTGCATAAGAGCTGAATTAATTTTTCATAAATGAGCTGAACGCACTGCCGCCTGCTCTCCCTGTGTTCACGTGAGTTTCCTCTGGGTGCTCCGGTTTCCTCCCACAGTCCAAAAGCATGCAATATAGATTAATTGGTGACTCTAAATTGGCCACGTAAGGTGTGAGTGAGTGATTGTGTGAGTGTGTGTGCCCTGTGGTGTGTTGCTGCCTGCCCAGGGTTGGTGCCCTTGCGCCTGTAGTTCCCGGGATAGGTGATAAGTGGTTCCCATAATGAATGAATGAATAAATGAATGAGCTGTTTGTGTAGATTAGGGCTGCAACTAACGATTATTTTGTTAATCGATTAATCTGAAAATATTTTTTTGATATAAAATGGGAAAAAAACAATTCTGATTAATTAAAAATGAAAAAATATTGGAAGTTTTGGTCATTTTTAGCCAATTTGGACTCATTTTGGCCTATAACTCATTTTTGACTTGTTTTTGGGAGAGCACTACATTGTGGTTTTTTTGTTATAGCTAAAGATGAGTTTTGTCTGTAATAAATGGGAAGATTTGACTGAACTGGACGCTTTAGTGAATGACTTCCCTGAGAGAGTTGTGTTCTAACAAACAGCACATGTGTTTACATCATGAAAAATCTCATTCATGTGCTTCTACACAGTTACTTCTGTTTTTGTGACGCAAGACACGGCCCTGGTTCTCGTCTCCTTCTTATTCTTCTTTTATGGCGGTCGGCGTCCAGCAGAATGCTGCTTTACTGCCATTGCGGCTTTGGTTAGCTTACTGACCCCACATTAGGTAGTAGCCACTGTACGTATGTGTATAATAATGTAGACCCAAATAATCCATTATTAAATTAGTTGCCAACTATCCTAATAATCGATTTCAATCAATTTAATCGATTAGTTGTTGCAGCCCTATTGTAGATTCATTTATGAGTTGAAACAGGCCACAAAACATGTTGCATTGGAGAAAATTAACTTTAATTCTGTGTATTCTTTGCTGTTTGACATTTGCTGCCAAATTTCCTCCTATATTTTGAGGTCCACATAAATTATGATTTAGTCTCATATTAAAATTGTTAACATTTATTTAGACACATTCACATCGGCTTTTACCGTCTTGCAGTTGCATTGTCAGTACAGGACACCTAATGCTTTATTAACAGCACCTGTGGTATGCTGTACTTCCTCTAGTTGTTGTTTAACAAGACACATTTTCACTTCTGCTTGTTCACTGATCATGACTGTCCCATTTCATCTTCGGTCATTTATAGTTTTGATCAATTTAATTGCATAGATACGCACTCCAAACGACAGGCAAGGTTAAAGCTGTTTGACTTTTATCAGAGGCTCATCATGGGTTTGTTGACCAATAGTAGAACACACAGACTCTGCACAGGCTCTGCTACATTTTACATTATCACATAACTTACACATAATTTTATATTTGCAGTGATCTAGTTATTAAGAACTAATTATTTTATCCATATTTGCACAAGTAAAACGATCGCATTGATGTTTAAAAAACAAAAAGCTGTGTCAGTGGCTGCATTTACCTTCCTAAAAACAAAGTTTCACCTCACCTGAAATGGGAAGAGTCGTTCAGGAGGGGCATTGTCCTCTGGTATTACGTTCTCGACACATTTTATCTTTTCAATGTCCACATAACCCTTTAAACCTTTCCTTTTCTGGAATATAGAAATTCAACAAAGTGGTTAACAATGTAATACAGTGTAAAATCTCACCACAGTACGTCGAATGCAGCACAAAGTGTCAGTAAAGGTAATAAACACACATTTTACTTTCAAATGACTTACCCCTTTTTCAAAGTCGTAGTACGCAAGCCGTTCCTGTGTGAGTACAAACAGTCTTTCCTTGTAGTTTAAGGGTGAAGTTTTCTTCTTTTGCTGCGAGCGCTTTATGAATACTTCCTCCAGAATATTATCTGACATTTTTCATCCAGATACAATCTGACCCTTAAAAAAACAGAAAAGCAGCTCTAAATATTGGTTTGCATTTGCAATATATATGTTTAATAACCACTTTAATCTATCGACAAATTCTACATATAACATTTAAATGTAGATTTAAAGACCATGGACCTTGCAAAATGTATGCTCCTTTGTCCCTTTAATAATGCTTTAGACAACAGAAGAGCAATAAAAGGGAACAGTTAGAAATTACTATTATAATGTACCACTTTTATTTAATGATTTGTGCACAAAATACTTGTTAAAATTTTAAGAAAATTAGATCTGTTTAATTGTTCACCTTTTCCTAATGGAGTGGCATCTGATGCGGTGTATAATCATTTGCAAATATGATTTTTTACTTTGTAATAAATTATTTAATTATGAATTGACATTTTTGAAAATGTGCACCATTAAAATTCATTCATTCATTCATTCATTCATTCATTCATTTGCCGAACCGCTTTATCCCAAGTGGGGTCGCGGGGGGACCGGAGCCCATCCCGGGAACTGACGGGCGCAAGATTCAAGATTCTTTATTTGTCACGTGCAAATTATACAGGTACAACATGCAGCGAAATGTATCCTGATCCGCTCTTATAACTGTGCAATTAGGCAATTATAGAAAAATAACAAAATAGACATACAAATACAAACTTAAATAAGGAGGTCAGGGAAATAAGACAAAAAAATAAAACTATATCTTATATACAGAAGGTACTCAAAGTTACATATGTGCAGACGGCATGGAGTACAATTTTAATTTAGACTCAAGCTGGGGACAGGTGTATCTGCATGTATATACTAAATTTAAAAATGTAATGACGTTTAACCTGAGTTTACAAAATTACTCTAGAGACAGATAACAGGTGCAATGAGACCAACCCTAGGCAGGCGCCAACACACCGCAGAGCAACCATTAAAATGATTATTTAACATAAACTGAAATGATTAAATATAATATATAGCTTAGAGGATGTTACACGTGATGAGTTTCATTTTTACCCAGATCCACTAATGATTATATTATTTGAACAGTGTCACAATTTGTAGTTAAATTTAATACAAACTGAAAAACAAAGTCGACATTTAGATATGATTATAATCCATTAGATACAGCTCCAATAGCAAAAGGTAAACAATTCAATTTTTCCTTAAATTTCAAAACTGTAACAATATTAAACTTTAACATTAAATTAAAAATGGTGCGCTATGCTAGTAATTTCTAACTGTTCCCTTTTATTTAGACTTGCCAATAACATTGGCAATTCTATGTTAGTGGAAGCTGTTCATTTTTAATGAAATAAAATTCAGGAACATAATGTTAAATCTATAAATGGAAAGGTCTTGACTTGCTAGCCTATTAGAGGTCAGTAAAATTCCTGCTTTGTCATAGTTAAATCATATGAAATCTTTCCATATTCATTTTTGTCTTGATATTCATGCTAAAGTTAATTTTGTTACTGCATTTCTCTGCTCACTCGTACGCGCCACCCTGCTCCACTGATTTTCTCTGTGATTGTGCAGGTGAAATCTAGCCTGGTTTGAAAGTGATATGCAGAGACCAAGGTATCAGTGTCTAATTTGGAGAGATTTCCATGTCCCCCGCTGCAGTGACAATGCTGACCTTTGTGGCCAGCGTTGCCTCGAGCAGCACATCTGTTTCCCTTCCAAATATCTTCCTGCTCTGCACTGCCGGCTTTCAACCTGTCCTGTGGATTGATCAGTGTGTCTCTTACTCTTCTTTGTGTATGTGCACTTCATCATGAACCACCAACCAGGCCTCCAAAATCGTAGTAAGACTGTAATGGACCCAAATACATTTCTTACAAATGTATTCCTGTACAATTTATTGTGATAGTGTTGATAAAGACGTCCAGCTACAGAGTAGATCTGCATAATTAAATTAAACTTTATATTGACATGCAAATGTCATATTTTGACTTCATCAACCACTGTTCTAAAACTGTGTTGGTCCATCTGATGCGTGACAGAAATTTCCATGGGGCAGTTTGTACCATAATAGAGATCAGAAGGTTGCCGGTTCAATCCCGGACCAGTAAAGGTACCACTGAGGCACTTATGAGCAAGGTACCGTCCCCAAGTTCTGCTCCTCGGAAGCTGCCAAAAAGCTGCCCACTGCTCCTTCACGGATGGGTCAAATGCAGAGCTCACATCTGTTTGTGGTGCACTGTGTGAAAGGTCATTGTGAACACAGCTCACAGTGCACCACAAGCAAATGTGTTTGGGGACGGTACCTTGCTCATGAGCACCTCAGTGATACCTTTACTGGTCCGGGATTCAAACCAGTGATCTTCCGATCGCGGGGTGAACGCCCTGACCATTACACTATCTGTGCTGTGTTCACACTGACAAATAATTATGCACTTAAATTCTCTTAAATGTGAAATCAGAACTTCACAAAAGATCCAAAAATGGGGATGTAGGGAGCGATGCCGAATAGCGTGGACAGAAGAGCCGAAAAATATATTTTACAAATATTGTTAACAGCAGCAAATAAATGTATTACTATTAAATGACTGCAATCATATCCCCCAACATACAGTTTGTGGATTGAGAAAGTAGTGGAAATTTATCAGATACCTAATAACATGCTCTTTGAGATTCCAAAAAGAAACTTCAAAACTTCCAAAATATACGTCCATAAATGTGGATGCCTTATGTTGCTGAAGTCTATAAGTCTAACTTAATTTCGTGTTCCCTTATCAACATTGGGGCAGTTGATAGTATAATGGTGAAGGTGATCAGAAGGTTGCCGGTGCGAACCCCATACTGGTAAAGGTACCACTGAGGTACTCATGAGCAAGGTACTGTCCCTGGGTGATGCCCATGTCAGCTGCCCACTGCTCCTTTATGGATGGGTCAAATGCAAAGGTGGTTGTGGTGCACTGTGTGCTGTGCTGTGTTCACATGACAAATAATCACTCACTTTCACTAACTAAGATTGAGCAAGGAGAGCAAAAATTATTTTCTGTATTTCATTGAAACACCATTCTTTGGCTTGAAATATTTTAGCTTTATATGCCAGACTTTATAAAAGATCAGACAGCTGATTTCTTCCTCATGGATTAAGCCTAGTCATGGACTAAGTTGTAGTATGAATCGAGATTTACCATTTAAACTCAAAGCTAGTCTAGGAGTAAGCTTAATCCTCAACTGAGAAATTGACCCTATATGTTATCTTAGACCTTATTTAATAGTTTGTCTGTATAGAATTTTCATATTGTAACTAATGCAGATCTTATACATACTCAGTGCGTAAAGGACCATGATTGTAGACTGAATTCCACATGTGACCTAATTGTCTCTTTTTCTACTTCTGGTTTAAAGTTTAGATTTTATATTCTATTTTATATTGTTTATTCTATAGGCCTTATTTGTTTTTTTTTCAAATATCTTTGTACTGTTCAAACTGCTCTCTCTGTATTCTTCTACAGTATATAGCAGAGATGACAATACAGTTTACTTTGACTTAAACTTGACAATCGCTGAAAAATCTCCAACACAGAAAACCAACACATGTTAAACAGAATAAACAATTAGCACCTATCAAACATCTTCTTGACACCACGTCAAGACATTTCACAGTAGTCAGTCACATGGTTGGACGACAAGTCTCTTGTCACCTTTGTCGTGTCTGTGGTAGATAGAAAGGCTGAGGCGTCTATTTTAAACACGAACTTAACATTTCCTGCTTTCTTCACTTTCTACTGACATGTTTTATCACATCAGTTTTTGCCCCTTTTTTACCAGAAGAGACTACATTTTTATGTTTAGGGATTTTTAACTTTACTCCCTACCGCCATCTAAACCTCACTCGCGTTAGATGAAATAACACTGAAGATTTAACATTTCAAAAAATTAACTTTTTAAATGTAGAATTTTCTGCTGACTGTGGATTGCGCTAGTGTTGTAGTACTAGAGATCGGTCTTGTCTTGGACTCGGACAAAGAGGACTCGGGATTTTATTTGGAGACCAGGCCGAGACCACAACTCTGAGAATATTACTATTCTATAGTATATTACTATACTATTCTAAACACTTCGAGACATTAAGGTTGTTTATTAATTAGTGTTTTAATAATTCAGAATCCCTTTAACTTACAGAAACCACACACATACCGTCAGAATCACAAACCTTTCCACTTACCGACATTATATTTATTCCTCTGTATGTGAAAATATTTCTGAGCAATTCCGTGCACAAAAACTGAAGTAATTGGGTAAAAATGCTTTAATTACATTTTTCGCGGTGTAAACACACGTTAGCGCTCGCGACTATGATCTGGAACGCCATCATGGAACGCCAACTAGCGCAACAATGTAGTATTCTTCCAGAAAGTCCAATATAGGCCAAAATGAGTCAAAATCGGCTTGAAATCACTTCTTTATTTTCAATTGATCAGAAAATATTATTTTCCATTTTATACCATTAGAGAGTAATTTGTTATCAAATAATTTTATTCTATATCCAGATGGATACCAAATGGGTAAAGATGTGTTTCCGCCTGGCACTAACCTTATTTTAGGTTCACAGTCCTAAGCCATAGATTGTCTCTGCATAATAACAACTCTGCAAGCCAATAAAACAGTGAGTTTGGTCTTGAGGAGTGTTGTGCCACTGTGGTTTGTTATCAGTTTGGATAACCGCTTCCAGTGAAGAGAAATACTGAGTAAATAAACATATTTTAATGTTGATTAATGTATATTGCTTGCTTTGTTCAGCTCTTTTTGAGGGTTCTTGACATGCTCAGGCTTTGCATGTCCCACTTATTTGTCATGTGGTGCATAACGTGCATTGGTTCAGTCTCGGTCTCACCCTGCACTGGTGTCGGTCTCATCTCTGTCTCAATCCTTCAGAGTCTTGGTCTTGTCTCGGTCTCTGCACACTCTAGTCTTGGTCTTGTCTCGGTCTCTGCACACTCTAGTCTTGGTCTAGTCTCGTTCTCAGTTTAGGTGGTCTTGAGCCCAACTCTAGCTTGACACTAGATGGGATACCAGTGTAAATATCTACAGTTTGCCATTATGTATGCATTATATTGCTGCTTTGTCTAGCATGTTGGAGGGGCCATGACTCACTCGCTCTACATGGTGAAGCACATGGGCAATGAGGAAGTTGCAACACAGCTCAGTAATACAAAGGAAGGAAAATAACTTGACTTGTCAGATACTGTTAACCTATCCACTGTTTCACATCTGTTTTCTCCTAGATCAGGCAGACATTACATAAAACCGAACTGTCCATATCCACTTGACACATTTACAGACTACTATGTTCATGGCTGTAAAACTGACTTTTGAACAGCTGATGATGGAAAATATTTACTGCCAATATACCAATAGAAGTGTGTTAACAGAAAATACAGAATATAATGTTTGCTTGCCTTGCTGAATCATAGTTAATAAAGTAATGTGGGGAAGGCAATAACAAGTCTTCCTATATCTTTACTTCAAACAAAAGTTATAGAAAGACGTGTTGCTCTCCTCATGCTGCTTTATCAACTACAATCCAATATACAATACAAAAATTATAGCCAACAGAAGTGTTTGCTTGCCTTGCTTGATCATATGCTCATCACAACAAGCAAAGCCTATATACTCTTAACTATATAAGTTAAGAGGTGTGTTAACATTAAATTCTGAAAATAATGTTTGCTAATTGTGTGTTTATATATAACAATCTCACGTTACTTTATCAACTACGATCGAGCAAATGTGATCGATTGACAAATAAGCAAAGAGAAGATTTCAAGTTAAGAGATGTGATCACATTAAATACTGAAAATAACGTTTGCTTGCCTTTCTGGGGTGCGTTTCCCAAAAGCATAGTGGCTAACTACTTTAGCAACTAACATAGTGTATATTAGCAACTAACATAGTGTTGCTAACATAGTTAGCAACCCGTTAGCAACTATGCTTTTGAGAAATGCACCCCTGGACCGTAGTTGGTCATGTGAGTAAGGCAAGCATCTATATCTTAACTGCAAACAAAAGTTACTTTATCAACTACTATTGAACATTTATTCATTCTTTCATTATCCAAACCGTTTAATCCCAACTGGGGTCACGGAGGGACCGGAGCCTATCCCGGGAACTTACAGGCGCAAAGCGGGGAACAATCCTAGGCAGGTGCCAACACGCCACAGTACTATTCAACAATCAAAGCAAAAATTAAAAGGCTAAGAGGTGCATTAAGATTAAATACTGAAAATAAAGTTTGCTTGCCTGCTGGTCTATCTATATCTTGATATAAACCATATTTCCTGACCGTAGTTGATAATGTGGAGATGGCAATAAGAAGTCTTACTGTATCTTTACTCCAAAGTTCTAGACTTGTTATTGCTCTCCTCATGTTACAGCTATGATCGAACCACGCAAGCAAACATTATTTTCAGTATTTTAGTATTTTTCAACTACAATTATACAAGCAATTTTGCTCAGTTAATTTTGACCTTAAATATTGATGTTAAATAACTTTCAAGTATGTCACAGCATGCTACATCATCATACTGTTCTGGTGTTTAAACTATCTGATGCTTTAAACTTTGACAGAGGTTTCCACGTCTAAGTCTAAATAGGGGGAGTATTTTTCACCTTATATAGTTAAGCTCTTCCACAGCACTGTCTTTCATGATAAGCATATTTGTAAATGCTGAAATACTGCGTGTGAAGGTAATGTTGAGTAACAGGAACCCTTGATGTCAGTAAGGTTCCTGTCTGATAAGTTATGTGCATGCTGTTGATGTTATACTGGAAGGCTTGAGTCAGGCAGATTCACTCCACTGCAGATTAAACAGATATCACCATTTTTATCTTCTCGTGATAAATTAATGTCTAAATGATGCATACGCTGCATTGCCCTGAACATGCAAAAGCATCAGCGGTGTCATGCGACGTGGGTTGGATTGTAGTGAGTTTGCGCAATGTGACGCAGGTTTTACAAGAGGAAGTCAGCTATGTAAATCAGTCTTGCCATTTTAGCATGAACAGGGATCTGTGTATGGACTAGAGGCTAATGGATAATGCAGATCTGCGGCAGATGGAAATTTAAAAAGCAGTGCGATGTTTATATATTGCATTCCTTACTACATTTGATATTGTTTGCTATTGCATTGCTTTTGGTAGAAACATTGCCACATTTAAGAAAAAGCAAATGAGTTTCTTTGATTTTGGCCAATTTTTTAAAAATGCAATAATAATATTGCTTATCTTTTTGCAATCTTGTCTAAAAAATCCAGAACTCAATGTGAACAAGAAATGTTCTTTATACAAGAGATTTGCATTTGCACTTGCTTGATAGTTTGCACCAAACATTACAATAGCATCTCAGATTCACCTAAGCAGTGTTGGTTTTCACAAGCGTTGAAGACAGCTAAAAGAGGAGGCGTCTTATTGAGTTCGAAACCAGACCGTGCCACTGTTATCTCTGTTGTTCTACTCTCAGGCTTAGTTCCCTTACTGTCAGCCTGTTCACTTACTTACTTGCTGACATTTATGGCCGTCTTCCAGCATAGAAATATACAGAACTGGGCGGTCTGCTCTGTCAGCTCTGCAAGAAGGTTCTACTGGTCGCTGACATTTTTTGTAGGCTGGTTTAATGTGTCTTAGAGGAAGAAGAGGTTTGCTGTTTGGTTACTAGCGATGACAAAGAGTAATATTGGTAGATAGACAATTTACAGAAATGTAAAATTGTATTTATCTGCGTTTGGCTCTCCTAAAGCAGTTTTGCTTGTTAGCCGATATCACTTACTGTAAGGTAGGGCTGGTCAATTTGACCTCAAATCAATATCACAAATAATCAAACATTTTATCTCGATAACGATAAATGAATAGTTATTCTGTTTTTGGATTTTTGTGTTAGTTTTTTGCACTTGTAGGGCATTCACTAGAAGGTTTGTAAAGTAAATATGTTCAACTATTAAAATGTTAATATCTTTGTGATTTTAAAATAATTTAAGCAAACATGCAGATGTAGTGGCAGGCCACGCATGACAGAGTCACATGATCACACACTCTGAGGACAGTGCATGAACACACTTTGGGGAAAGTATGAAAATATTTTTTTAAAATAATCATCATGGACGATAATCGTCGATAATAGTTTCTGAATGTTGATGTTCATTAATTTCCGCTTATTTGCCTAGCTACTGCAAGAGAGACATATGTCATGTAAATGCAAGTGTGGGTGGAGTGATGCTCAGATTTGACAAAATTGTAAAGCATTAAAAGCTCTGAACGGATGTCGTGGTTAAAAAAAAAAAATTGTCTCGACCGATTTTAAACTTTTACACATCTACAGTTCCAATAACCCACTCAATGGAAAGAAAACATATTTACAACGTGAATATCCAAATAAAGCATAACAGAACACCAACCTGCCTCTTGGTAATAAGGTTTGCTCTGTCATTACTACTGCATGCACATTCATTTCCAGTAGAATTCAAATCATTAACAACCTGTTTTTCATATCGGGAAATTTGTTCCGAGACACAATATGAGGTGACAGAAATGTTATGTTTAGGAAGTGTAGACCCTTACAAAAACGCAAGGAATTTTCACCATTATTCTAAACTGTTCTTGTCAGGATAAAGCCAATGGGAGTAAATTAATGCCATATTACTGAAAAGAAAAGTACTATGTTACTATATTATCTTTAAACATGTAGACATGTGTCTACAAATAACAATATCTGCAAATAACAATGTGATATTTAAATAATTATGTGTAGAAATACATATTGTTTACCAGTTTACCATCTCAAATCTTATTAACTCACTATAAGCAACTTTTTGGTTTTGTTTAAAAATGTCAAAGGCTGCACTATAAACTTTATCATTTAAAATGGTAACTTTTGCCTTTTTTTATTATTACAGGAACAACAGTGAGTGAGAAATAGGTGTTTAGAAAACATATGATTGAGAAGTTCATATCTAATATGTTCCGAAGCAAAATTTTGGACACAGATTATTCAACATTTTGACATTTTTTCTTTGTTTTAAGTTGAATGTTTCCCATCAGTAATCTCCTAAATCCCCAAACACAGCCCTCAGTGCTAATTTGCATGGGACACTCTCGGTATACTGACGTGTAGAAACATAATGTACAAATATAAAAGAGATAAAACAAAGTTGATTCAAGCTTCATTGTTATGGGGTAACTACAATAGCGTTGCATAAACTGTATATACGTTATCGTTAATACATATATAGTTTTTCGTTCAACTAACTTTCAAATAAATGTTAAAAATTAACCAGTAAATAATTTACACAACAACAAATTAGTAATGTATTGGTTTCCTTTCTGCAAAAGTAACTAAGATGAGAATGTAATAAAGGCAACAAAGCCAAATTATATAAAAATACTCCCAAAGTGCCTTCAATACTCTTCGTCAAAAGAAGCTGAAACTCCTTACCGTGTCTCTTTGCTCTGTGATGACCCCTGAACTGAGTCCTGGATGAAAATGTTGTGTCGTTTGACTGTCCTATTTCCCTGGTTCAGAAAGGGTGAATATGCGCAACAGTTGTGTAAACCCCACCCTTTCACACCACTTTTTTTACCAGTTCCCCTTTTGCTTCCTGCTCATTTTCATATCACAACATGTGTTGTTTTAGTGTGAACATTTTAGCGCCTCCTGCCAAACGTTCTTATCTATGATTATCTTTCTGAAACTCAAAGCGTTGCAACATTTATATGAAAAATATGCAAATACACATTAATACATATATACTATAACAATGATGTAATGAAAGCAAATAAATTTCTTACAAAATGATGCAAGAGCTTTACAGACAGGTACTATTCCCAGTTTCACTAATTCTGTACCCTGTTAATCATATGACATTAAGACCACGGGATAACTGCGGGTTTATTTTCAGTAATTTGTGTGAGAACTATTCTCTCTGCACTGACATGGAATTACAACTCTGTTCAGACACAGCAGCACCACCTGTTGGAATTTGATCAGTTGCTCAGTTTCAGTATCAGTCAGTCATCTGCTGCTCAAGAGCAGCTGGACAGAAGTGTATACTGTATGTATGTGTGTGCATTTGTGGTTTCAATCCAACTGTTGATTGCAGGTTTTATTGACTGATATTTTGTCTTTGTCAAGACAGCACAGCGCACAGTGAACCACAACCACATGTGAGCTCTGCATCTGACCCATCCGTGAAGGAGCATTTGGCAGCCGTCATGAGCAGCTGTACTTGGGGACGGTACCTTGCTCATGAGTACCTTGGCGATAATTTTACCGATCCAGGACTTGAACCGACGACGATTATAGAGACTACTTTCAGGGCAGTTGGTATTGTAACAGTTAGGGAGTTGACCCCGTGATCGGCCGATAAAGGTAGCACTGAGGTACTCATGAGAAAGGTACCGTCCATACATTTAATAAATTGTTTCAAGAAATACTCTCAGAAACATGATGCATAATTTCATTTAGAAAAACAAAAAAGTATCCGCTGCACACAAACATCTTCACCAAAAATGAAAGATGCCTTATCTTTTAACTCGTCTCAGCATATCTTCATCTTTCTCATCATCAACATAAGCAACACTATAATATTTTTCAGAACGGTCTTCTTCTGCTTCTTCTTTATCTTTGTATTGTTTTTGTGTTAATTTCCCATAAATAATTTTTCTTTCTTTCTTTCTTTCCCTTCCTCTCTTTCTTTCTTTACCTTCCCTACTGTAATTCCTTCCTTTTCCTTTATTCCTTCCTTCTTCCCTTCGTTTTCTTTTCTCTCCTTTCTCTTCCTATCTATCACTCCTTTCTTTCTTTCCCTTTCTTCCTTTGTTTCCCTTCCTTCCTTTCCCTTCTTTTCTCCTCCTGACTTCCTCTCCCCTCCATTTTTTCTTTCCCTTCCTTCCTTTTATGTCCTTTGCCTCTCTTCCTTTCATTTTCTTCCTTCCCTTCCTTTCTCTTCCTGTCTTCCTTCCTTCCTTCATTCATTTTCCTTCCGTCCTTCCTCTTCATTTGTTCCTTCATTTCCCTTCCGTCCTTGCTTCCCTTTCTTCCTCTTCCGTCTTTTAACTTTCATCCTTCCTTTCTTTTTCTTCCTTCTTTCCATCCATCCAACTAAATATTCAGTATATTACTTTGTCATCCTACTTAACTAGAAACAGTCATGTTTCAGTCAAGTGAAATTACACAGAAATTAAAAATACAAAATGACAGCAGAATAATATTATAATACAATTGATACAGTGGGTTTGCTACTAAACAATTATTCTACACTATTTTTACAATTATACCAATAGACATGTGTAAATACTTTTGTTTCCAACAGAGATACATCACACAGATTTAAAGGCAGAATATTCATTTATTCAAAATGAGACAAATGGAAATACACATTTTGTGCTGTCTGATGTCCGTCTGTCAGTCATTAAATTGTAAATGTACATTTAATAGAGTAATACTTACATCTCATCAATAAACAACACACACATCAGCCCTCAACACATTTAATACTCATCCTTACACTTTGCAGTCCAGGGTCAATTTTAAGTCGTATAAAAGATGTTTCATATTTATTTTATTAAGGGCATAAAAAATGAATTTTGCCTCTTCTTTTTTTCAAATGCCACCTGAGCACGTTTTAGCATTTCTACAGTAAATATATCTCTGTAAATATCCATTATACAGGCAGTTTGGTTCAATGAAGGAAGAGCAGTAAAGTCGGACAGTGATGCATGTGGACTTACAAGTTGGCATGAATGTCTTCATGTCGTAGCACTTTGTAGGTGATCCAGTAGAAGATGTTGAAGATCAGGAAACTGAGAGGGAATACAGCTCTGGATATAGTGTCAATACGTTTGGCTCGGTCCACAAAACGCTTTCGTACCGCGTCACTGTCGTACAGAACCTGCACCGGAGGCGTCGGGGAAAATATAGTGGAGCCCTCTACGGTCGTCCCGTCTTTTGTCTGCAGACAGTGTCCCAGGCCATAACCTCGGAAATAAAAACCGTGGCTCTCCCGGACAAGTTCCTCCTCCTTTACAAAAAGGGTAAAAGACAAAAAGACATGTTTTCAGTGTTTAACGGTACTAGTGCCCCTCATTCATTCATGCATTCATTATCTGAACCATTTGAGGGTCATAGAAATCGGAGTCTATCCTGCGACCTCGGGTGCCAGGCAGGCCCTAATTTCAGGGACAGTCTCCCTTTAGCAGCTCAGGGTTAAGGGTCTTGCTCAGGGACCCGGGGTAGCAGTGCCAGAGGTGGGACTTGAAGCCACTACCTCCGAGCATTAAAGAAGCCAAAATCAAGAGAACACAAGAGAAGTAATAGCTCCTCCTTAATGACACCCTTGTGGCCAAAATAGGGAATTACAAACTCATTGGTGGCACCCACTTTGGGCAAAACTGGGCATGACACTCTTAATGGTGGCCAAAATAAGGAAATATTTGACCTGACAAAAGGGGGAAAAGAGGGTTACAGTTCTGCCATTGACAAAAATTGCAATGCCTCAGGTCTCTAAAGATTTTAAGCCATGAACACTGGGAAAATTAAAGAAGGAAATAAAGGAAAAAAGTGAGGGAAAGAAGAAGAAATATTGAAGAAAACAGGGTAATTGCTAGTACACACAGCAGTCACAATGAACGTAAAGATAACATGCTATCCTGAATGTCCCATAGAAATGTCTTCAGGACACAAGTAACCGTTGCGTCGTCAAGTTTTAGAAATAAAGGATTTTCCTCCTAATTCCCATGAGAAATGTCAGGGTTTTAACAAAGACCTCCCCATTTGATGGATGACCAGTCTCTTTCTGCAGTCAGAATGAAGTCTTTTTCCTTTTCACTCCCTCCTTATGGAAATAGACGTATAGCTCACTGCTGACATTCCCTGACATTTTGAAAGAACCGGCTTGGGAGGATTAGGCGTTGTTCGGTCTATTTCGGGACATTAGTAGTCCTGGTGGCTGCTGCAGTTTGAACTCTGGTGTATTGCATGTGTCTTCCTGACCGTGGGATTCATCTCTATTTGTCCTCTATTACTTTTATAAGACAGGTGTGACATTACCTTGAGAATTCATTTTTATGTGTGTCACTGCTCAGTTCAGCAGCCCTGAGTGTTGTGCACTGGATATACTGCAGATAATGATGGTGAAAATATATGGTTTTAAGTTAATGATGCCATGTTTTTTGGTCAAAGCTCTTGGAATGTAGTAGAGATGATGCTTTTGACATGGAAATTGCATATCATCGCTGTCGGGCGGAAACCTTTTATGTTCAAAACTTATTTTTCAGAAAATTGATAAAATGATGTATATTCTAAATATATGAACATTGCATTGTAAAAATTGGTATCACACAGACAAAATAAAACTGTTGTGAGTTGTTGTGCTCTTGGCTTCTGTACAGCTGATCTGGATAACAAGTGGGTGAAGTTAAGAGGGTTTGGAAACAGTTGAAGCATCCAATGGAGTTGAGAGATGTAGTCTGAAGTCGTTTTCAACACTTTTCATTGGTTAAATATTTCAAATTCAAATTCAAATTCAAATTTATTTACATAGTGCTCTTAACAACAGTCATTGTCACAAAGCACTTTACATATAACCGGCCTAAACCCTCCAACAAGCAAGCCTGAGATGACAGTGGCAAGGAAAAACTCCCTCTAATATTTCAGGTCAACATGAAGACTGACCAATTGTTTTATAACAAAAAAAGGACCAAAAACAGATGAGGTTTCCCGCCTGACAGCGATAATACAGAAGAACATGCAGTTCATTTAAATTGCTGCAAAATACCTTCTATACATTCAGAAGTGTAGGAATGGATAAGATTGTCAATCAAACATGGAAACATCTCTAGCCTCTTTTATATACAGAAATGGATTGAAATGTCTGTCGTCAACATTTCGGTGCTCAGTTTGAGCAGAGTGATAAAAAAGTTTGGAGAACATAAATCTGTGAAGCTGAAAGTTTTCGTGTCTTGTCAGGAAACAGGACTACATAATCAGATTTCCTCAGATGTGCAGGCACCAGTTTTTGTCTTAATATTCACCACCAACGGTTGGTGTCTGGGAGGTTTTCCATCCCAACTGATCATTCTCTTCTGATAGTTATCTACCTGGGACCAGGTGTGAATATTTTGAGATCCAGTGGGATGGAAAATCGCCAAGACACCAACCGCCTGGGAGCAGAAATGTCCACTGCAGTTGAATGGTATCACAAAAAGAAGATGTACCACTAGGTTTGCACCTGTCAGTGAAATGTTCTGATCTGAATTTCTCAATGAGTTATCAACCAGCTAGACGTACCATTCTCTGCCTCCTTTGCCTCTTGCGCAGTCTGATGAATTCCTTGTGTTGCCTTGAAACAAAGTTGACCGCCGCATACTCCAGCAGGGCAGCAAACACAAACAGCAGGCACACAGCCATCCAGATGTCAATGGCCTTCACATAGGAAACCTAGGACAGAGAAGGTCAACCCCAGTATCAATAGAAAATCAATGGGCTGCCCTGCTGGGAATGGCCCCAAAACTTCCAGTTTACACATCAGTCACAAGGTCAGTTACCATATCGACTGTGAAGATCTCATCAGCTTAAGTATGTAAGACTGGAAATGAAATGGCATGCCATTGCAACAAGTCATTTCTTATGTAGTGAACAAAAAGCATTATTAGCTAAACACCAATCAGCCATAACATTATGATATTGAGCTGTGGCTGTGGCGTCCCATACAAAATAAACATTTACATTTTCGGCTTTTAGCAGAAGCTCTTATCCAGAGCAACATCCATTGCTGTTGTACCACCTATAGTCTCCCATGCCCATGCAGTGTCACTCATTGCATCACAGCACACTCTTGGCAGCTGTGAAATGGAGTTGGAGGGTGCATCCACCTTGGCCAAGTTGGAAGCAAGAATCCTTGACTGTGGAATAGCTAAGACAGCAACAGTAGCTTCACTGTAGCTTAGCTTGGATACTTTTAATTGTAAGTAACTTATATATTGAAAAGCTGTCATCTAAACGTAGCTTCCCCAGCACTGATCCTGACCTCTGCAGACATGGAACACGGAACATCCCATTTTGGATGGTTTCTTGTTTCTCTTTCTGTATTGTAAACGTGAGTTGAGTGTCAAGCACTTTAAGTATGTGAAAAGTGTCATATGTTGGTGGAAGTGTATTGGTTAGGCAGACCCTCCAGGATTTCGCAATGTTGCGATCGCAACAATTAACGCAAATTCAGCCAATCCCCATGAATTAATTACCACCGTGCAATATTGACTAATTAACACAACTTTTCCTCAATTTTTGACCAATCATTGTCATTTCCCACAAAACGTTGAGCCATATGTCAGCAAGCTCACTTCCTTTTTACATTTAGAAGACACAAACTTGTGTGATAAAAACACCTCGCATTTAGCTTTTAAAGTAACAAAATGATTGATGGTTAATAAATTCATTTTAATTAATTGCTAAAGAATCATTATAAATGGGGACAAAATCTAATTTTTTCTGTGACTTTATTGCAACAAATTCCTAAAAACACTGCAACTTTCATCACAATTTTTGGTGATGAAAGTTGTGAAATCCTGGAGAGACTGGCTAAGATATTTGCCTCTGAACCAAGAGGTTGTGGGTCCAAATCCTGGCAGCACTACCATCATTGGGTCCCTGAGCCAGACCCTTAATCCCAAGTCGCTCTCCTTGAAATTAGGGAATTGGGAGTCACTCTGGATGAGTGTCTGCTAAAACTGTCAATGTAAATATCACCAAATAAATAATAATTAATAATCAACGTCAAGGACAATGTGTCCACTTGCTCCTTAATACAACTGATTCTGTCCCTAAAAGGTGCCACAGTAACCAGGTAAACAGTGTTGTTGACTTTACCTGTCAGTGGTCATAAAGTTAATGCTGATCAGTGTAAAGTCGCTGTATTACCTTTGGTAGAGAGGCTCTGGAGCCTGAGCTTTGGGTGGTCATGGTGAGCACGGTGGTGATGCCGAGTCCCACTCGGGCCGGGGCGGCATCCATGTTGATCCAGAATGAGACCCAGGACAGTATGACAATCAGCAGACTGGGAATGTACATTTGGATGAGATAGTAGCCCATCTGTCTCTCTAAATGAAACTTTACCTCTATGCAGGTGAATTTGCCTGTCGGGATGAAAATCATCTTGATTAGAATCTTGTGTTATGCTGGATCCCTGGGGTGTAAATCATAAGTTTCAATTAATCATTTATTCATTGTGTCAACTGCAACTGGGCAGTTGGTAGCATAACGGTAAGGTGTTTGCCCCCTGATCAGAAGGTCGCAGGTTCGAATCCACGGCCGGTAAAGTTACTACTAAGGTACTCATGAGCAAGGTACCGTCCCCAAGCACTGCTCCCCGGGCGTTTGTTAGCTGCCCACTGCTCCTTCACGGCTGGGTTAAATGCAGAGGTCACATTTTGTTGTGGTGCACCGTGTGCTGTGCTGTGGTGTGTTCACAAAGGCAAATAATCACTCACTTAAACTGTTGTCCAGTGAATTAATGTAATACCTCACATTATGTTGTTTCGGTGCGTGAAGTTTAAAAACAAGCGTGTAAACAACCAACAACAAACTTAACATATCATGAAATGTAATGTTTTTTTCTCAAAAAGTATGAACAAAGCCTCTTTATTGAATGACTTGTATTTCGATGTGATGGCGCTATTAAAGACGTTTTGGTATGTTTATAGGGGGTCTAGGTTGCCTTTTAAGGGTGTTTTAGGCAATTTATTCGAGTTACGTCATTGACTTAAGTTGCGTGTTTTGGAACCAATTAACGACGTATGGTGAGGTATTAATGTATGTATTGTGATCTAAATCTCAAGTTTCGCCATGATACGATATTATATCAATTCAATGGACAATGAATCATTTACTGGCAAAATCACAATCACAAGTCTGTTATGATATGATTTTGCTTCAAATCAGCTGAGAAGCCAGCAATCAATATGAGACAATATCATTTGCTGATTTAACACCATAACTGCCCGCCCTATCAAATCACGAGAAGCAGCTAACATATCATTTGATATTTTTATTTTTGAGCCTTTTCTTTCACTAAAAATATACCTCCTGTTCAAAATTCAGTAAATGATTTAATGACATGTTGATCCTGTTCAATAAGTGGCATTACAATATGTCTAATTAATGTTTTCATTTTGGATCAATGTTTGGATCATTTGATCGTTGAATCGATTTATCAGTGTAAATCACTGTATCATTACATTCCAGTAAGCCTTAATTATAAAGTGCATAAATATTAATGTTACCTGTGTTGTAATGTTTTGTGCAGTATCCAAGATCTTTCTCCTCCTTCAGCACGAACTGTGGAAGCATCAAGTCATCGGCCACCTGAACTGCTCCCTCGGAAAGCCACTCAAAAATCAAGTCATTCATGGTGTAGCCAACTGTGGAGAGAAAAATGAGAGACGTGGTGAACGAGAGAAAGAGAAAGAGTTGAAAGATAGTCAGATGCAGACTGCCTCTTTCGTTTCGTTCTCATACTGTCACCGAAAAGGTCAGCTGCCAAAAAGAGTTAAAAATAGGCCTGCTGTTTCTTTTCAAACCAAACTCATTTTTCAAACCCAGACAAGCGTCACCAGGAGCATGAATAGTAGATTTTAAAATGATTTCTTCCAGCACTATAACAGAAGAGAAAGTATGGCTATTTACTCTGTGTTGCTGTTTTGTTTCCCATGTTAACAAGTCCTGCTATTGCCTGCAGTGGCAAATATCTTCTAACCATTAAGCGAGCTTTTGCACAAAAATAATCTCGTCTTATTTTATCTGGTTTTATGGTATGCATAACTCTCTCTCCATCTCTCCACATTCCCATAAATGCTGATTCTCTTTCTCAGCACAAGGCTAGATTATGGCCCTATTAAAAATACATTAAGCTTGCAATAACCGTATAGAAAAAGCTTGAGCCATCTGATGTCCATCAAAACCCCTTGGAGGCATTAATTATTCACCGTACTCTAAACACCTCCAGAAAACGGGGTAAAGCAAATGCTGCTACAACTAAGCGCCATTTGGTTCTTCGTCTTGCCCTTATGCTATATGTTTAAAAGAATAACAGAGGCAACTAGAGAGAATCACATTGGAAATGTCAGTGTGATTGCTGGAGTTTTGTAGATGTATTCTTAACGGGAGAAAACGAATGGGTTCCAATGGGAAAAATAAACATAACATTGAATTTGGTGGCTTTGTGAAGAGCGGCAGCCACACAGTAAAGCTGCAAAATTTGAGCTCCAAAAAATTTGAGCAGACAAAAAAATGGACAGGACTCATGAATGAGTGTGTATATCAAAAACGTGTATATAAGCACCCCACTCCACTATAGACCACACGCTTTAGAGCTGGAACGACGTTTCTAGCACAAAACCTCCCACTGCTTCTTCATCAAATGCAGAGGTCACATTTGGTTGTGGTGCACTGTGTGCTGTGCTGTGTTCACAATGACAAATAATCACTCACTTAAATTCACTTTCAAGAATCACTACCATGTTCCACTATTTGGCGAGATGTGTTTTACACTTTATAATAAGGCTCCCTTTTTGCTAGATATAAATGTTAATAACTTCATTATGAGCTGATGTTGATGTTTTGATGAGTTACTAGATATCAGATATCAGTGATCTGTCTAAACCAACTTTGCTGTCTGATTTGATGATTCCCTCGTCCATCCTGATGTTTCATGCCATTTTTATTACTAACTATTGATGAGTTACTGACATTTATATCTGGCAAAAAGGGAGCCTTATTATAAAGTGTAAAACACATCTTGCCAAATAGTGATCCTGCATCAACGTGTGACAACTGTTATAACTTGTTTATCTGCTTATTAATGATATAAAAACAGTCTCATTATCAACCTGATTATGAATCATTTATAACCCTGTATAAGGAGAGTCTTATTGTAAAGTGTTACCAAATGAGACATAAGGTCACCCCCATTTAAGATGATTGGCCTTTCCGTAGTACTTAATAATAAATGAAATTTGACACTTGGTGACCTTTGGGCACATGGAATCTCTTTGGAAGAATTTCCAGGATATCAATAATGAAACTTTCATTTTGTGCCCCTTTTATTATTCGACCCACCTCAGCTCTGCCCTGTGGTCTTTTAATTCCACTTCTCTTAGACAAGAGACCTCCCTGTTTAAACAAACGGATATCCAAATGAAATGTGTATCACAAAACTCTCTTTGGTCAAAGTAGTAGTATATGTTACTGCCTTATGTGTGATATCAAATACTTTCAAACTGACTGATGGGGAAAAAATCATAGTTGAAGTGAGAACAGTGAGAATTGTTACAGTATCTAATATATCTCCAGATCGTGGTACAAAGTCAACATACTCCAGCAGTCCTCAGCAACTCACAGTGTAATCACCTTTAGAGAGATGCAGTAAACTTCCCAGTTACATTCATTTCACTTTGGACATAATTTAATTAGCCCTTTATTCACAAAGTGGTAGCGGTCAGGATGCCGGAGGACCGGGCGCCTTTTTGGGAGACCCAGGAGGTTTACTGCTGGAGAGAACCATTACAGGCTGTGTAATCGTTTTAGAGGGAACAGTGTTTTCTTCTCGTCTCTGAAAGGAATAAATATGAAAAGTTTTGTGATTTACATACTAGGGGTGTTAACATTAATCACATAATCGATGCATTGCGATGTAGAGGTGTGCGATTCTGCATCGATGCAATGGCAGACCATAGTAGACTATAATGGAGGTTTTCAACCGGCTGTCTGCCCCCAAGTGGTCCGCAGCGATATTGTAGGCGGTCTGTGACATGGAGTCCTGTTTCACTACCGACATCACTTTTTAAAAATTATTCATTTTTTCATTTTTCAAAAGATTTCCAGATGATTGGGGCATCTTTACGAATAATTGATTTAATGCAAATATCTAAAAACTAATACAAAAAATACTCCCCCCACACTCAGGCTGCTTAGTCAGAGTGGTGGTCCCCGGGACAGAAGCAGTCGTAAATCCCTGAATTATATCATAATGACATTGCTTGATGATTTTCTGGCTACGGCATAAAAATTCTACTTAAAAAGAACATTACAGTAGCAACTATGGCTGCACGATATGTGTTCCATAGCCAATCTGCGTGTGATGTGAAATAATATAGAAAAATTGATGGGCTGCATTGTGATATTGCATTGAAATATCGTATTGAATCGAATCGTTGACCTAATAATTTTAATCAAATTGAATCGTGAGACCAGTGAAGGTTCGCACCTCTAGTAGATACATATTACAAAAGAAATAAAGTCTAAATAAAAAATGTAAGTAAAATATAAGTAAAAAGTGGAGGGAGAGGCTTAATACTTTATGCAATGTAGGGAAAATTATGTACATAAGTGATCATTTTCTCATTCTGAACACAGCACAGCATATCACAACCAAATGTGAGCTCAGGATTTGACCTATCTGTGAAGGAGCAGTGGGCAGCTTTTTTGGCAGCACCTGAGGAGCAGTGTTTTGGGATGGGACCTGGGTTGCTCATTAGTACCTAAGTTGTATCTTTACTGGCCCATGACTTGAACCAGCAACCCTCTGATCATGGGACCAACTCCCTAATCGTTACGTTGCCACTGTTCCTTCTATATGACAGGTTATATGACAGACTGGCCTAAACATAGCTACTACAGAAAGGCTGTCAACAGATTTGTTTTCTGAATGACACGTTTACTGTGTGTAAGAACATGAATCATGACTCACAGCTTTCCAACTGCATGGTACAGGTCTGAATGTCCATTGGAAAATTCTTCAGATCCATAGGGCAGGATAAAATGAGAGTTAACCTGAGAAAATGGAAAGGGTGAATGAAAGACAAACCGGACACTCAAAATGAACCAAATTCAAAGGTGAAGGTATTGCAAATTCAAAGAAAATCTAAAATATTAAATATGGATTACTTCATTTAAAAACAAATGATAAGAAGTAATTTCCCTCAACAATGATCCTAAAGTAAACAACCCTGAAGTCCAAACATGAAGTCTTATGGAACCCTCTTGTAATTGTTCTGTTTCTTCTTCATTATTATTATTATTATTAATAATAATAATAATAATAATAATAATAATAATAATAATAATAATAATAATAATAATAATAATAATTCATTCATTTTTGCCCACAAAAACTGAGCTTTTTTGGGATTTCACAAATTATTTATTTATTATTTTCCTACAAAGCCGATTGTGCAGCATGAACTGCATTTCAGGGAATTCAGGGCATGTAGGAATGGTTTGCATCTCAGCATAGGCCAAAAAGCATAGTGAGCTGCCTATAATTGGTTGCTATAGCAAAGGCAAGTGCGTTTACACCTCAAGGGTCCTATGTCAGAAACATCAGCATCAGCAGTGTGTGGGTATGTGTCTATGACAGCCACATATATAGACAATGCTGATGATCAGTGCTGACCCTTTTGCGCTGCTTTTTGCAACTTTTACTTGTAGGAATCCTCTTGTAATTGTTCTATTTTTCCTTGACAGAGCTAGCATAAATGGCGCCAATCGAACAATATAATGCCTATAGCTCAAGAACCGCAAGTCCAATTTTGCTGAAATTTGGTATAAACAGTCAAATCTAAGATATGGAAGGGGGAAATATACAATGCAGCTATTTGAACAATAGGGGACACTAAATATGCTACATAGTTTTATGCAGCCTAAACCATAACTCGAACAAAGCTGAAACTTGGCCAATAAGTAGGGATGCTGTGCTGCTTAACATTTAATGAAAAATAAAAAGGAGGTGCTAAAAGTTCTATGCAATCAGATTCACTGATTCTTCAACGCATCAGCTGCTTTTTGTGCCCTTTGCCTGGACCCCACCGGTTGCCGCTTGTAGCTATATTTTAGCTTACATTTGGATTTGACTGAATTTACCTAATCTTCTAACTCTTCTAGTAATGATTTAGGAAAATGTTTGTGGATATGACTTGAAATTTATCAACATGCCCCCAGACAGTAATCCTCAGCTTGTGGTCAGTATTAGCCTTTACCAAAACACGTCATAAACCCGACTCGGTTTACCTGATGCTGTACAGAACATTTCCGTTCTGGAAGATGCGTAGGAGCTTGTTGTCTGTGGTGACTTCATGGAAATTTGCACCTTTTTCGTTGGCAAAGAAGAGGTCAGGTTTCCATATTGAGTCCAGCATGGAGGGGTCCAGGTCTAGAGACCTATCCGGATACTCGCTGTAGGCCAGTCGAGGGTCGTTCCACTTCTGTCGCAGGAATACATTCAGCCTGTAGTCCTGGAAAGTAAATGATTTCATTAACAAATTCATGTGAAAATAACCTAGATTTTGTTTCTTATAAATATTTCTTACAGTTCCATTTTGCTTAAACTCCATTTTGAATTACAATATTTTCTTTCAGATAGCAGATTATTCATTTATTTATCTTTCACAATTTCACATGTTTTTCTGATTAAAACTCTTCCATATACATCTTGGGCTGGTTTCTTGCTCATGGATTAAGCCTAGTCGTGGACTAAATTGTGGTCAATGGAGATTTACCATTCAAACTCAAGGCTAGTCTAGGACTAGGCTTAATCCTCAACTGGGAAGTTTGCCCCTTGTTGCAATAATTATATCTAGGCAATATATTGAGTGACATGATGTCAACAGTATTTTTAATGTATTGTAAAGATGCTTTTATTTTTTCTTAATAGATTTTCTGTTTAGAATATTCATACTGAACTGCTGCAGATCTTATGCACATTCAATGCAAAAAGACAATTTCAGGACCATAATTGTAGGTTGAATTCCACATATAACTACATTGTACAGTCTCTTTTTCTACCTAGTTTAGAGTTGATATTTTATAGTTTATTTCGATATGTATTTTCTATGTGCCTTATTTGTTCTTTGTACTGTAGAGTTCTTTGTCTTTGTTCTTTGTCTGTATACATGTTTATAACAGAGATAACACTAGATTTTTACTTGGATGTTGTATTTGATTGTAAATTAAACTATCACAATATGTTAATGGCTTACACCACGCCCCGTTTGTAGCGCGTGATTGGGACACGACCTAAATGCTGTCCAGTAGTTCCAACTTTAATAACAGTAGGCTTTAGTAAGTGAGGGATTTTCATTTGGCTAATATTACACAGTAAGGTTTTTTAAGGGCTTGTTTGCACATATGCAGATATTTTTATAAACACATATTTTTTAAATACGTTTACGAGCTTTAGCCTCCTCAAGTGCATTTTTTTTTAAATAAATGCTCTCCAAAGTGAAGATTTTTCAAGATGCTGGATTCTGTGGATACGTTGAAATGAAAGGCCTAAACATAAAATATGTTTATACAAATATCCTCATACGTGTAAACAGGCCCTAAAATAACTCATTCAGTCGCTGCGCTAACGTCAATAAGTAGCCTAGAGATGATTATCCATTTATTATCCAAGATATTTAGCTAGTTTAAGGTGGTGAAAACAATTATTTTAAGTATATACCCAGTATGTGTATATTCAAATGTAATTTATCCCATTTGAAAACTACCTGTCCACCTAAATCTACTGGATAAACGTTATTTACAATCTTAACTCAATTTATTGTTTTCATTTTCAAAGCACATTACTTCAGAGTCAGGCATTAATATTTATTTGCATTATCTATATCTATAAAATATATAAAGTTCTTTCTATGCAATTAGATCCAAAAATTACATATTAGAAAAATATACATGCATGACGTCTTTTTGAGTAAAATTGGGAATTTTGGTTCAGAAATACGGTTCAATGATATGAATTTTGAGTCATATGGCCCAGCCTTATGACAATATATTGTTAAGAAATGTTTATTTCTAATTTCTAATTTATTTCTAATATTCATTAGGAGTGGATTTTTGTGATTTCCCTCATAAATATTAAACATTAATGCTGACAGCCTCAGTGTAAGTTGGGGAGGTTGATAAATAAAACGACTGTATTCCATAATGCCATAATACTAACTGCATGAAGATAAATTTGTATGAATATGAAGCAGCTTAACAGAAACGGGGGCATTTATGTTCTTAACGGCTCGGGTTTCATTACATTTATGCTGATCAGTGATCATTTGTAATTGTCTGCAATGACATTCTGCTGAACCGACTACTCAGCACAAAGCACTTTGGAAAGGGACACTTTCCTTTATCATTTCTTTTTCCTCTTTTTAAAATCTTAATTAGGCTGTGGATGGTTCATTATGGGCATATTAACTTCTTGCTAATGGTCTTGGAGAAACAGCTTAAGAATCAGAGCCTTGATACTTTGCATCCACATTTAGGCCCCATACACACATAGCCAGGTATTTATAAAACCAGATATTTTCTTCATTTGGTTGCGCCACATATAAACAGCGGTTTCAGTCACGGAGTAAAATGGAGTTTTGGTTTTAACAGGGGCAAAGAACAAAACACAAGGAACAAAAGGACAAATACGGCACATAGAATAGGCAAAATATAAATGGAATATAAAATATACACTTTATACAAATATAGAACTGGGAAGGCTGAGACTACTGATGTCTTTCTTAATGAAGTATTTTAATAAAGTATAACCATATTTGCATAGAAAATTGCAATACAGCATAATTTGTGAGAAAAACTGCGTAAAAAAACAATGACACATATACCATTGTTGTTTCTGTAATAGATCCAAAGCTGTTAATAAAAATGTTGCAGGTGACATTTACAGGAGGACCTGTAGAAAATGATAAGAGAAAGAGAAATATAAATCAGAAATCTTTTAGCTTCCGTGTTACATTTTTTACATTAAAATTTGCACTACACACTTGGACATGTCTTTCTCTTGCCTCTGATGAAAATATCCACATATATATTGTATCTCTTGTCCCTAAATCACCCACTTCCAGCATCCCTGATCCAACTTTCTTTTTGTTACCCAAGTGACCAGAGTCTCCTCCATTGCCATGTTTACCATGGTTGCATCTATTTTATGTCCATTAGTCTGAGTTTTAAAAAATGCTGTCGTTTTTCTCTTTGCAATAAGACTAGCCTTATAAAGGGTTATAAATGATTAATAATCAGGTTGTTAATGAGGTTGTAGACTACTAATTAGTGATAAAAATGTCTTGAAGCATCAGGATGGACGGAGTAATCATCAACTCAGACAGCAAGGTTGGTTTAGACAGATTACTGATATCTGAAATCTAGTAACTCATCACATCAACATCAGCTCACAATGAAGAACACTCCCACCTGAGCGTAACTCTCCTGGTGTTTAAATGGTAATAACATGTGAATAAACAGCTGATGAAGTTGACACTTTAACATTTTGCCTGAGACGAGGGGACGAGATAAGCTGATACAATATCTCAGATCTCACTAAATAGTGGTCCTGCATCACATTATTTGTCAGAATTACATGTTCTTCATTATGAGGTGATGCTGAGTTTTTGATGAGTTACTAGATATCAAATTTCAGTAATCTGTCTAAACCAACCTTGCTGTCTGAGTTGATGATTCCTCCGTCCGTCCTGATGTTTCATGACATTTTTATCACTAATTATTGATGAGTTACTGACATTTGTATCTGGCACAAATATAGTGATCCTGCATCAATGTATCACAACTTGCTTATCTGCTTATTAATGATATAAAAACTCTCCACAATCTCATTAACAACCTGATTATTCATCATTTATTACCCAGTATAAGGGGAGTTTTATTGGTGTTACTCATTCTTGAGTGTCTCTCTTGGAACACTCAGAAGCTTCAGCTGCATTTTTTTTGATCACTGCATTCTCTGGTTTTGACCCTTCAGCCTGCTTTTCTCATTAATGATTACAGCTTTACTCTAGTTTCTTGTTTATCTGGATGAGCTCTGACACTTACCAACTTATATCCTAGATATCCTCACTTATGATAAGTGACACTCACTGAGTTATGACAGCGGAGTATAAAATCTGTACATCAACTCAATCATATAAGAATGCAACTCAAACTCACAGTAATTCTTTACTAAACAAACGTAACTCCACTACACTTAATTGTTATCAAGAGCTTTAATTACCCTTTATATAAAACATTACAACCCTCCTAGAATAAAAGTAAAACTAATGTAGTATTACAATTAATTACAATTACAATTAATGTAGTGTTACAATAAGAAATTATATGAAATTTTATGAAACATAACTAACGCACATGATGTAGTGAATGCCCACCCCAGGATTATACTGTATGAATTAATTTCTTAATAATTAAAGAAGAACTTGAGATGCTGGTAGCAGAATTAATGATGAACTAAAGTGCACACTTAAAGACATAATCAGTCGTATAATCATTAACTTGGTTGCACATATATTTCCTTTAGAGTTAATGAATGCCTAAATTAGAGACTGATTCAGAATTAATGAACTGATAAACTATAGTTGGTAACACTTCATGTAAAGTGCTAATTTGGAGGAAGTAGTTAAGATACTGGACAATGTGAATTTTTTTTTTTTCAAATAAATAAACTGATGATAAATAAACTGATGCCTGCTCCTTACAGCCGGGATATATATGTCTGGTCATTTCCCAAAAATTACATTTCAGTTTTTGTTTGATTTTTCAAAGAAGGTGGAAATGGCCTTAAGTTAATAAATTGATTCATATAAATGTTTAAAAATCTTGATCCTTAAACTATCTGTATTCTAAATTAAAACATATAACTTGTGATACTGAAAAATGTATAATGTACATTAAATACATTATAAAAATACTTAGTTAAAAATAAAATTTTTAATATTTAAGTTTTAGTTTTTTAAAGAATTGAAATAATATAATTAAAGTAGATTTTTGGTTTTATAAAACTGGTAACATCTCTAAATTTAGCAGAGTATCATTTTCTAAATGTCAATTATATTTGTTAGAAATGATTTTATATACCATATTTTTGATCGTATTTTATGAAACATAATCAAATAATTTTATTAAATTAGGGTGGTCACAAATCTTTCTCAGGTAAATCCTTGAGAAAATTTGGTTTGCAGACTTGTCTTCGTGACAATGAGTAGAATAATCAGATTTTTCCTCTCCCTCCTCATTGTTCCCTTGCTGCTCGAGGGTGTTCGCTTCTGAACTCGTACTGATTCCCATCGCAGCACCCGCTGCAGCTTCCCGTCACCGAGTCCGCCGTCCTGCTGGTGTCAGGTTGCTTTTTGCCTGCTGTGTTTTCACCTCCGAGAATTCTCTGCTCTCTTGTCTGGGATTTCACCACCTCCTGCTTCTGTTTTCTCAGCTCCTCCTTCTTCCTGCTGAAACTCCATTTCAGGAGAAACTTTTAAACGGCATCTACTTACTTATGAGCTACTTACGATTAAAAGTACCTTTGGAACAATCAGCTCACTACTTCAAAACTATTTCTCAAGCACAGATTCTTTCCTCCATCCTCCAACTCCAACTCACAGCTGTCTAGAGCATGCTATGGTGCAATGAGTGTACTTTCAATAGAACCAAGTATCTGATCATTTTAACACAAATCAGGAACAGCGGCTGGTTTAAAATACTATGCTACATCACTGTTTGAAAAAGTTGCTACCCTTACAGTCGCTCCAGGATTTTGCAGGTCCGTTTTGAGATTGTTGCAGCCTAAAATGGCTGATTTTGCGGCAGCTCTTTCACAGGTGGGTCAAATGCAGACGTCACATTTCGTTGTGGTGCACTGTGTGCTGTGCTGTGGTGTGTTCACAATGACAAATGATAACTCACTTTTACTTTCTTATCACCCACCCCTAGCTACTTTTAAAGCTACAGCTTATTAAAAGTAGCTTTGCTACGGTTAAGCTACTGAAAAATGTAGTTAAATCACTATTAGCAACTCCCAAACTCTGTGAATCACCAGTAGCCACTGCCTCGTCCTCCAGTCCTCCGGCTTCTGCTTCTGCTGTCAGTCTGACCTGCTCTTCTATTCCAAACACTTCTGAATTTTAAAGTCGATCTGGGTTTTGGCCTGTGGCGAACGCGCTGCCTGTTGAATTTTTCAGTTCCTGCATGTGTCTCTGTATCTTCCTCCCTTGTCTTCTCTCTACTCCCTTGGTGCTTGTATTGCCTGTGTGATGGTGATGCTTGTTTCGCTGGTAGCTACTCCTGTAGTTACTGTCTGTCTGGTCTCTTGGGAAACTGCCATGGCCGGACAAACAGTTTCAGCTCTTTCACGTCCGGATGTGAGGTACCTCATCACACATGGAAACTCTGAGGTTAAGGAATTATGTTCATTTGAAATATTGATCTCACTGACAAAATTAGTACAGCCAGAATTTTCACATTTTAAAATTTTATTTGCAGCCCGTGAATCGTGTTCATATTTTGGTTTTGTGTTTTGGCCTCACAGTCACGAAGTCAGTAGCATTTCAGCATCCAGTTTGCCAGTTACCACTGAGCTGCAGCTACATCTCCTACATATCTTAATTTGTTTATATCAAATTAAGCAAAAGTGGACATACAGCTGTTGAGATAAGCATTGAAGAAAGGAGTTACTGAATCAGACTGTATAAATTCAAGTAGCATTTTTAGCGCCCATTTATGCTTTTCATTAAATGCTAAGCACTACACCATCCCTATTTATTGACCAAGTTTCAGTTTTGTACGACTTACGGTTTAGGCTGCATGAATTTATGTAGCATTTTAGCGTCCCCATTGTTCAAATAGCGGCATTGTATAATTAGCACCTCAGCGAATCAGACTGCATAAATTTATGTATAATTTTTAGCAAACCTAGAGGTTTATATATAGGTTATATTATAACCTGCGATTTCTGGTCTATGCCGAGATGCACACCATTCCTACATACCCTGAAAATGTCTGCTTTCTGTGACTTATGGTTCAAACTGTACAATCCGTTTTGTAGGAGAAAAAAAACCCTTTTTCTTCTTCCCTGATAAGTTTGTTGCCAAGTTTGCACATCATTCATTTACACACCGGGTAGATTGCCAGAGTATTAAAATATATGAGAGGAGTCAGTTAAGGTAAATCACCCAGTTCACAAACATTCCAGTACACAAAACAGTCGAACTTCTCTTGCTTCTCTTAATTCCCTCCAAGTTGCTTGGCTGTTAATATTTAGTAGGTCATTACCAGTCTATTTCATGCACAGTGAACAGTGCGTTATGCCTAATTTATTTCCCAAAATGACAGAGCGCAGGCCGTACAGCTGCAACACCAGACTAAGTGAGCTACAGCAGATTTTAGACCGTGTACTTTCCGTTCGGTCAGACCTTTAAAGTTGGGTCGAATGCGAGCATCGTAACCGGACGTTCTTCCCATCAGCTTGTCCAGGAAGTCAGACGGGGACATGGGCTTCGTGGCCGCTCTGCTCTGGAACTTTATCTCCTCTTTACAGAAGCTCGGTCTAAAGAGAGGAGGAGGAGAAGGAGGAAGGATGTAGAGAGAGTGAAGAGGGAGATAGAGAGCGTTAGAGGAGCAGGAAGAACATCCAGAGTTTAGGTAGTAAAATATTGGGGAGAATGAAAATGAAATTAGAATGAATAAATAAAAGATACGAATCCATGTTACGTTACAAATTACTTGTAATTCACTAAATGTTAAAGATGTGTCTCTCAAAAGCTGAAAGCTGGACATGGAGATGGTTTTGATGCAGTTACGACACAGACAACTCAATCACAGCTCAATATGAAGCTGAAAACCTCGTCACAACACCAGCAGGAGCCTGAAGGTCTCTTTTTACCCATCTCTCTCTCTCTCTCTCCCACATGCTCCCAACAACTTCAATTTCAACAACTAATTTTGTCTTGCTACCTCTCTTACATTATACAGTGGTGCTTGAAAGTTTGTGAACCCCTTAAAACTTTACATATTTCTATATTTCCGCATAAATATGACCTAAAACATCATCTGATTTTCACAGAAGCCCTATAAATAGATAAAGAGAGACTTTTAGGACTTTTGTGAAAAGCAGATGATGTTTTAGGTCATATTTATGCAGTAATATAGAAAGGTTTAAGTTTTCACAAACTTTCAAGCGGATCTGTATATGTTTGTCTATCAGTCTTTCTTGCATCTGATTCATAATTTAATGATTATTATTCATAAATTAAAGCTTTCATTTTCCCTGAGAGTAACTTGGGGTTAAGTGAGTGAGTGAGTGAGTGAGTGATTTTTTGTCATTGTGAACACAGCACAGCGCACAGTGCACCACGACCAAATGTGACCTCTGCATTTAACCCATCTGTGAGTAGTGGACAGTACCCGGGGAGCAGTTCTTGGGGACGGTACTCTGCTCATGAGTACCTCAGTGGTACCTTTACTGTTCCAGGATTCAAACCAGGGACCTTCCGATCACAGGGCCAACATCTAACCAAGGGTAAAAGATCTTGCTCGGGCGCCCGGTGGTGATAGTGACGGAGGTAAGATTCAAACCTATGACCTCTTTGTCCAGTGGTGATCATCCTAACCACTAGACCACTACCAGCCATTATTTTATCCCAAACGGGGACCGGAGCCTATCCCATGAACTTACAAGCATAAGGCAGGGACCAACCCTGGGCAGGCACCGACACACTGGAGGGCATACACAATCACACAATCACACTCTCACTTTACAGGGCCCATTTACAGTTGCCAATTAACCTATAGTGCATGCTTTGGACTGTGTGAGGAAACCAGAGCGCCTGGAGGAAACCCATGCGAACATGGTGAGAGCATGCAAACTCCACACAGAAAGACCCCATGGGATGGAACCCAGGACTTTCTCACTGTGAGGGAGCAGTGCTTAACACTGTACCACTGTGCTGCCCAAATTAGGAAATTATTAGGAAACTAAGGAACTTTTTGGACCGGAAAAAAGTGGGAAAAAAGGACTGTAGTTCCACAATAGCCTGTTCTCAATAGCCTATATTGCATGCTTTTGGACTGTGTGAGGAAATCGGAGTGCCCGGAGGAAACCCATGCGAACACTGGGAGGGCATGCAAACTCCACAGAGAAAGACCCGATGGCTGACACAGGGTTTGAATCCAGGACCTGCTCGCCATGAGGTGGCAGCGCTAACCACTGCGCTACTGTGCTGCCCGCCATTATTTTAATTCTTATTAATTATCAACAATTCTACACCCTCTCTCATTTGGGTTCCAGCAGCTCTGTGTTACTACTTTCCCTCACCACCCTGGTCTTACTCAGGGACCCAGTGATGGTGGTGCTGGAGGTAATTATATTGCAACTATTATTATTACATTATAATGCAACTAATGAAGTAAAAACTGAAGTCTGGATAAGTTTTATTGAAAGTGAGTGATTATTTTTTCATTGTGAACACAGCACAGCACAGCACACAGTGCAGCACAACCAAATGTGACCTCTGCATTTAACCCATGCATGAAGGAGCAGAGAGCGGCTTACAAGCGCCCGGGGAGCAGTTCTTGGAAACGGTACCTTGCTCATGAGTACCTCAGTGGTAACTTTACCGGCCCTGGATTTGAACCTGCGACCTTCTGAACACGCCATTACGCCACCAACTGCCTCCAATCAGTTAATCTTCTTCATCAAGACTGATGATCGCAATCCTTTTTCTGACACTAGAGGTGAGTATGGCCAAGTGTGTGAGCTAACCCCAAAATCAATCGTCATGCATTTCTAATCAACCTTATATCCATATCTCAGATCTGGGGAAGTTTGACCCATGACTACACATGAGACAGGACAGTTCTGGATCAGTAGTCACTTTACCTTGACATTGGGGCAGTTGGTAGTGTAACGGTTAGAGCATTCGCAGTGAAAGGTTTGCAGCGGGCAGCTGACATGGGCAAAACCTAGGGACCAGTGCTTGAGGACGAGATCTTGCTCATGAGTAGCTCAGCGGTACCTTTACCAGTGCAGGATTTGAACTGGCAACCCCTAAGTTACTGTTTCTGTCTGTAGCAGTTTTCTTGTCAGTTTCTCTTACAGTAAAAACTTTCACCTGGACACTAGAGACTTTAAAATAATTTAAAATTCTTAATAATTCTTGCATTCAACTGGTAACTGCAACATGAACTCTGAATCTGACTTTAAACTAGCTCATTTGGTGCTCCAGGTTCTAGGTAATAGAATTATAAGCTTGTCCACTAATAAAATTGTTTATTTCTTACACTTCATTAGCTTTCTTGCTCATTAGTCCTGCTCATTATGCTTAAAACTACTTTTAATTACATGAACAGAATGAAAACACAAAACCTCAATAGCAAACAGTCGATACAGAGTGCTTTATTCTCTCTCTGTGTGGGTAATAAACCCCACTCAGAAGAGGCTATATACATCCAATTACAGCCCAACTTTTGCTATAGTGGCGAAATGGAGAGTTAAAACTAAATTGGGTAAATGTTTGCTGCCATGCAGGATTGCATTTTCATTTCCCCGCTATTATTCTGTTCTCTCGGTTATAGAGTCAAACTGCTAGAAAATGGATTCATTAAAACATAAATTTGTACAGAGGATTTTCTCAACTTCTATATGCCTCAGAAACACTGTGATACAGTTTAAAGTGTACACCGTCTTCACTGGTCAAAAGATAGACTATCTAACATTAAGACACACCTTAATCCTATTTGTGACCGATGTAAACTTGCCCCAGCTACATTGCTGCACGTGTGACATGTCCTTCTGGCAATACATTTTTGAGAGCTTCTCCAGAAAATATAGGAAAACAGTGCACTCATCTCCATTAACGTTGTTATTTGGGGTAGCAATCTAAATATGATCGCCTTTTGCTCTTTACTAGCCAGAAGGCTTATCTTTTCTAAGTGCAAGATTCCACTTCCTCCTACATTTGGCCATTGCATCTGAGAGGTTATGCCTTATATGCATCTAGAAAAAATAAGATTCACTATTAGAGGGTCAGTTGGGAAGTTCTGTGTTACCTGGCAACCATTCATAGCCTTTGTTGAAAGCATGACAGATAGAACTGTAACCACATAATTACAACGATAGCTATATATGTGACCTTCTAGTTCTACTGTGTATATTTTATATTCTGTTTATATATTGCCCATTCTATGTGCCTTATTTGTTCTTTGTTCCTTGATCTTTGTTCTTTGCAATGTTAAAGTTGGAGCCACATCATCTTGTCTCTCTGTATACTTGTACAGACTTTGACCCTGAAACATGTTTGGATATAAGTATTCCTACTTTTAAATCTTTTATTTTGTGTTTATGTCTTTGTATGTATATATATATATGTATGTATGTATGGGCGACAAGGTGGCACAGTGGTTGGCCCTGCTGTCTCACAGCAAGAAGGTCCTGCGTTCGAACCCTTGGGACACACGTGGGCCTTTCTGTGTGGAGTGTGCACGCTCTCCCTGTGTTCGGGTGGGTTTCCTCCGGGTGCGCCAGTTTCCTCCCACTGTCCAAAAGCATGCACTATAGGTTAATTGCTGACTCTAAATTGGCTGCCGTAAGGTGTGTGTGAGTGAGACTGTGTGAGTGTGTGTGCCCTGCGGTGTGTTGGTGTCTGCCCAGGGTTGGCCCCCACCTTGCGCCCATGTGTTTCCGGGATAGGCTCCAGTCCCCCCGGGACCCCAGTTGGGATTAAGCGGTTTGGATAATGAATGAATGAATGACTGATATATACAGTATATGTCTCTATATATGTATATATCTTGTTTGATGTGTCCCTCATATTGACTTTGATGTAAAACATAAATTTGCTCTGTGCCATAGACAGCAAGACAGTGTTGTGGGCGAATAATGAATATGTTTAAAAATGCATGGGTCTAAATATTTAGAGATGCAAGTAGGAGGGAAAAATCACATGTAAAATTCAAATATATCAGCTTATAAAGGAACGGAAAATACAATAAGACACAAAACCAAGATGGTATGACTAAAGACTTTCCAAGGCCAACTCTGCTCCGTGGGAACAGAGATGGATAATTGCCCAAGCAATAATATCCACGAAAAAGCAACAACCTTTTAAGACAAAGCAAACAATTTATCATCCAGGAAGCAATTGACGTAAATCCAATTCCCCTAAAAACAAGATGCAATATGTACAATTCCCAGTAATGCTTTCTGCTGTGATGCTCAGCAAGATTGTAGATGACAAATCTCATATTAATTTTCCTAGCACTTATGTAAGGACAAAATAAAATGTGAGTTAAATAAACTCTTGTGATCGGAGGGTCACCTGTTTAAGTCCTGGACCAGTAAAGGTACTCATGACAAAGTTTCCGTCCCCAAAGCTGCCCACGGCTCCTTCACGGACGGCTTAAAAATTTCCTTGTGGTGCACTGTGTTGTGCTGTCTTCCCAATAACAAATAATCACTCACTTCATTTTCAAATTGTCATGTTTGGTTTAAGGCTAAAAATTATAGGCCAAAAAAGAAGGCAGCTTTATTTTTGCCACTTATTCTTATCAGCTGTAAAATAACCATAAACCTGTCTTTTTCTTAATGGGAGTGTCTGCTAAAAATGACAGTGTGTGGGCAGTAAATCTGTGGTGAGAGTGTCGTCATGTGTAACCTGCGCTGTCTGGTTGTGGGATCCGTCTGGTTCAAAATAGCAATGAACAATAAAAAGCAGAAAATCATAAACATTCCGGAGAGTTCAATATTCACCAGGTTTTCCATCTTACATGATTTTAGAACATTGGACCTCATTCATCAATATCTTCTTAATTTATTTATCAATTTCTTCTTCCTGGGTGGCGCAGTGGTTAGAGCTGGCTACTCACAGAGAGAAGGTCTTGGGTTTGAGCCCTGGGTCGGGCGTGGAGCCTTTCTGTGTGGAGTTTGCATGCTCTCCCCAGGAACCCAGAATCTTCTCACTGTGACGCCGCAGCGCTAACCACAGCGCTTCATCCTCAAGTTATATGGAAGTCATTCTGGATAAGCTTTTCTGCTAAAATGCTACAAATTTAAATGGAAACGCCCCATAAATCTCCATAAAAGCATATGACACACAAACTGGAATGTGAAGTTGACAGAAAATGCTTATACATAATTATAAAGATACTAATCAAAGTCAAAGTAAACTTTGTCATCTCTGCTATATGCTGTACAAGTATACCGAGAGACGAGACAACGTAGCTCCAGTTTTAACAAAGAACAAGGAACGAAGAACCAATAAGACACATACTGTAGAATAATCAGTATAAGTAGAATATGAAATATAAACTTTCTAATACTATTACTATTCTTATTACTACTACCGCTAAAATACTAAAGCAGGAGATTCCAAAAAAAAGCTAAAAGAAGTGAGTCAAAGATGCCTTCTGATACTCGCCTTTGGACCAAGAGGTTGTGGGTTCTAATCCGACCTTTGGCATTACCAACACTGGGTCCCTGAGCAAGACCCTTAACCCTAAGTTGCTCTCAGGGGAACTGTCCCTGAAATTAGGAAATGTAAGTTGCTCTGGACAAGAGCGTCTGCTAAATGCTGTAAATGTAAATGAACTTATTGTATAAAATAATTCATATAAATTCAGTGGTTAAAAAATGCTTAAATTCCAAGGCTATAATATTTTACAACTGTAGAATTGATGAAAAACCAATACGCACAAAGACACATGCAATAAAATTGATATTAAATTTAAAAAATTCTGTAAATAACCTGTAAATAGGGACTTAAGAGGGATTTTTACTCTTAACTCATTAAAACTGGCTCTATGATCTATGATCAAGTGTGATGATGGGGAATGATGTAATCTTAAACCATCTGATATTCTTGGTAAACACAATAAGAAGCTGCAGCTTGCTTAGGTCAGATGATGGATGTCGTTATGGTGAGATATGAATATAGATCGATGTGTCAAATCTCATCAAACTCAGAATTAATAGCAGGATGCCACAAGTGCGTCTCGTCCAGCTGAGTCACCAGTGAGATGCTCAGCTAAACCCCCATGTTTATCGGACTTTATCTTATCGGCAGTGTTTGGACTTTTAAATGGTCGATATTTAAACTTCAAGCTATTAATGAAAGCTAACTATGGTATGGGGTGGTGGTCTAGCGATTAGGATACTCGTCTCTGGACCAAGAGGTTGTGAGTTCGATTCCTACATCAAATACTACCATAACCTGAGAAGACCCGTAGTTGCTCCAGGGAACTGTCCTTGTAATTAGGAAAATGGTGCACTACATAAGAGGGTCTGCTAAAGGCCAGTTGGTAGCGTAACAATTATGGATTGGCCTCCGTGATCTGAGGGTCCTGGACTAGTAAAGGTACTGCTGAGGTACTCATGAGCAAGGCACCATCCCCAAGCACCACTCCATCATGTATGGGTCAAATGTAGCGGTCATTTGACTTAACTTTGAATCTTGTGTTGATTATTATTATTATTATTATTATTATTATTATTATTATTATTATTATTGTTATTTCCTACCACTTATTTTTTTGAGCTAAATAAAATGCATCAGCCATGTGTATATCTGACAATATTCATGTTCCGTCTCAAACGACCTTGTCACAGGACGCTTTGGCATTCACACAATCTCTGTGCGGCTTTCTCTTTTGAATGGACAATTGATTTTACATGGCAGGCTGACAGTAAGCTCGGTTTAAATTGGATAAATGTTATTATTCCCAACCAGAAGTGGGAAGCACAATAACATGGTTACTTAAGTAGAATTTTCGAGCATCTGTACTGTACTTGACTATGTATTTTTGTGCCAACTTTTAACTTGTACTACGTAGAGTTTTAGGATGAATTTCTGTAGTTTCTACTCCTTACATGTTCAAATCAGGCTCATTACTCTTTGGTTTCATTTGAATGAGGTTTATTAGGACATTCTGTCGTGCATTTTACCTGTTCCACCATCCAGACAACTTGACTGATTGGTTGAGGCTTAAAAACGTAGTAAACACACACAGAAAAGACAATCCCATCGGTGTAATGGTCCTTACACACGACGCACAACACGATAGACACGATAAAGCGAGAGAGAGAGAAGCTAAAAGCAGGCGGCGACTCGGTGGGAAGTGACGTGGTGATTGCGGTGCAGAAAGAAGCTCAGCTCCACCACATTCACTTCAGTTGAGTTGAGTTTATTTCTACAGCGCTCTTTACAGCTCTATAATATGATGTGTTTACGATAGAGGTGATCATCATGTATAATGATGGTAATGAACAATGCAGCTTTACTTTATACTTTTATACTTTGTTTTAGAGCCTGTACTTTTCACTTGAACCTGAATAAAGAAGTCGAGTCAATACTTCAACTTTTACTAGAGTCTTTTTGAACATGTATCTATACTTCTACTTGATATCCACTGTATATCTTAGGGAATAAGGCATACTGTAATTGGTACATTATTACTGCAATACTAAAACGTAACAATATTTCTTGTCAAAGTGAAAGTTGTTTCATGAAACAGTAACGCTTTAAAATAGTGTTAAAATCTCGTCTCATCATCTCGAGTATCATCTCGTCACATCCCTAGTATATTGGTGTTTCCTCCAGAAATATTGTGATTTGAATTTTGAGTCATATATAATGACACTTTTCCGCTGTCAGCCTCCACGATGGCTGGAGGTGTGTATTTAAAGGCTGCTAGATGCATGATAACGCCTCCGACGGCTCCTGTCCTGCCTTTCACACTGCTCTGCTTCATGTGAGGATGTGGAGTACACAGAGATTTGCCTTTATTGTCTCATCATGTGTGAATGTGCCAGAGGCTGTGGATTCTGCTTTGCCAGAGCAACGCCAGCCAAAAACAAGCCTGTGTCCTTTACGTGTCACAACATACAGAATTACACAGAAACCAGACAGTTTCCTCTTTCATCTGCTTTATTTCTGCATTTCTTTACTCAAGTTTATATATGCAATTATTAAACAAAATTACAGTAAGAATGCTGTGCACAAGCCCAGCAAGAAAACAAACCAGTTCATTCAAAAATGAGGAACTTTGCTGTAGTTCCTCGATTTTATTTCTTTTACAAGGTTTTTTGTTGTTTAGTGAGTGATTATTAGTCAGTGTGAACACACCACAGCACAGCACACAGTGCACCACAATGAAATATGACCTCTGCTTTTGACCCATCCGTGAAGGAGCAGTGGGCAGCTAACAAAATGCAAAAATGTGTGTAAATGTTTGTTTCCTTTATTATTACAACCAAAATTTCTTATTTTGATTTATGGGAGAAAAATACAAATGTTTTGTGTGTTGCTCTGATACAGAAGGACTGTACTACTCTGATTATTACTACTAAGTTCAAAAATATTTTAAATATGAGTAAGATTTACACTATATCCTGCTTTAATGTGTGCAAACAGGATTTTAGGGTTCTTTCAATTTTCTTTTTTTAAAAATATAAAAAATCTAAAGCTCGGAGTAACGGCAGGCAGGTGAACCCAAATGCAGAGTCGACAGAACCAGGTCGCAGGCACAGGATTAAATTGAGGGAAAACCGAGAGGCAAACACAAGGAACGCTCGGTATGTAGCACTAGGCATCACAATACTTTGCTGGGTGTGGTTGTAACTGGAAGTCCTTAAATACAGGTGATGTGGCTGTGATTGGTTTAGAATTCTGGTGACGTTGATCTGGTGAACTGAGGTCGTTGTGAAATTCTGGAACTGGAGTCCTGGTCAGGTGGCCTTTCTAGTGAGGTGTGTTCCTCCCTTGGCCTGGGCCGGGGCCTCACACTCGGTATACAAGCATGTGACTTTATATTGAACAGGAGCTCTGTCTTTTATAATGGAGAAGATTGTATTTCATTTAAATGTGTATTTTAACTACTTTTTGAGATTTTATGTAAAGGGAAGCGATTGTGCCAAACCTGACTGTGTTATCGGCAGATATCGTATCGTTGTACATTTAAGCAATATAATATTGTTTCATGATGGAACCTGTGATTTACCCCCCTAGTTCATAGCTTGGATATTTACAGGTTTGTTTAGCGTACCAAAACCTGCAACAGGTTGTTCAATATGACGTTTAGATATCCCTGTATTCGAGGTATGTCATTTTTAGCAATCTGCAAGATTTCAGGAAAATCATCTTGTTAAATATGAGACAACCCAAATACATGGATAACTAAACACTGTTTCCCTTCAGTTGATGAATATTGATTTGATCTTGAGGTTATGATCATATCTTGAGATCTTGTGTTCTTCAGAATATTAAAAAATGGTTTCCTTCCTCAACTTCTCCAACAAAAATTCAATTATGCAAATATATATATATATATATAATATATATATATATATATATATATATATATATATATATATATATATATATATATATATTTATTTATATAGTTTTCTTTCTTCATTTCTTCTTTCAGAGTTTCTGAGTCTCATGTTATGAATATTGTCTTTATTATTATTTGATTTCATCTATGAAATACATACCTGTCATTATTTTCTATAATGTAGATTTTCCATCCACTTATTTGAGAGCTAAATAAAATGTGAGTTTAATAAAATGCATCAGCCATGTGTATATCTGACAATATTCATGTTCCGTCTCAAACGACCTTGTCACAGGATGCTTTGGCATTCATATAATCTCTGTGTGGCTTTCTCTTTTGAATGGACAATTGATTTTACATGGCAGGCTGACAGTAAGCTCGGTTTAAATTGGATAAATGTTATTTCCAACAATGATGGAAAAACTCCAAATAAAGCATGAACCAGCAGCATGAAGCAGAGAAAAATATAGTTTTTCTCATGAACAAATGATCAAAGCACAGCTTCGACATTCCAACATTAGAGCCCAGGATGCAAAATGTGAAATTTTGCACCATTCTATAAATAATTCCGAATAGGAATAACGCACATACAGCTGATGTCCAGCACAAGGGGAGCACTACCTTGCTCATTAGTACCTCCGTGGTACCTTTACCGGATTGGAATTGGAACCGGCCATTACGCTACCAACTGCCCTTTAGCATACATGTCTAAAAATAAATATTTGTTTATTATTGGACCGCTTAATCCCTATCAGGGTTGCGAGAAACTCACAAGGAGTCTATAACAGTTAGGGAGTTGGCCTAGTGATTGAAAAGTCTCTGGTAAAGGTATCAACGAGGTACTCATATGCAAGGTACCGTCTCCATGCATTGCTCTCTGGGTGGTGCCAAAAAAGCTGCCCACTACTCCTTTATAGAAATGCAGAGCTCACATTTGGTTGTGGTGTGCTGTGCAGTGTTCACAATGACAAATAATCATGTACAAAAATGGCTGGGATAGCAGAAGGTTAAGGTACCAGATACTGCAATAAGAAAGTATACCGGTCTGTAATTGTCGTCACAATTTAAAATCTTCCTTCTCTCAATTCAAGGACGGATAGTCAATCTTGCTAATGGCCGTTTTCTGGCACTGAACCTTGAGCGTGACCTTACGCAGCTGATTTCCACCACAGTCACCTTTGCGTTACCCGTGAGAGAGCTCCTCTGCTTCTGTTTACCGGCTAGAAAAGAAAATCAGTCTGTCCTACAGGGTAATGGATCGAGCCATGAGCTTAGTAGACCATTACACCAATCGTCATGGCAACCGGCAGCCGAGATAAATCTTTACCAGTTAGTCTTGAAGCTGCAACATACAAAATATCAATACAAAACACATTTGTTCATGTGCAGCTCAGTTCCACGACAGTCAACGTCCAGCACTAAAAAGATAAATGATGTGATTTGTGTTTGTCGCTGAGTTTAATTTGTTCCTGCATCAGGGGACCGGAGTCGAGAGGTTTTCTCTTAACAGTGTTCTCTGATTTAAAAAAATAATCACATTTAAGTGACTGAATTGGATTGATTTTTCTCTTTGTACAGATTAATAATTAAAAGCAATGGCTTTCATAAATATTACATATGACATTTTTATTTACCACAGTTGTAGATACATTTTCCTATTTATGAATAACATTAGTTTATGAACAACCTGCATGTCTTTAGTCTTATTATAATCATAAATACAGCCTCAAGTGGCAAACGTGGGGGTCCAAGCAAAAGCAGCTGATGCAGTAAGCCTTGAAGAAAGGAGTCAGTAATCCAAACTGTAAAAATGTATGTATCATTTATAGCGCCCCCCATTGTTCATATAGCGGCATGGTATATTTCCCTTGTCAATATTTTAGTTTTGATTGTTTATACCAAAGTCGAACTTAAAGTTCTTAAGATATAGGCCTTTAGCGTTTACAGCGCTGCTATTGTTCAACTGGTGCGCCTTTGTGAAATCCATTTGACACCTCACTTGCCTTATTCAGCTGATTAGGCTAGGAGGAGTTCGCAAAAGAAAGCCACTTGGATTAAGCCAAAATATCAGCAAAAGCTGGAATTTTCACTATAGGTTCAAGAGATTTAGAAGGATTTAGAAGTCAAAATGTATATAGCACCAATTACAGGCCGATCGCTATGCTTTTTGGCCTATGCCGAGATTAACCCTGTTTCAGCTTTCTGTAATTTACAGTTTAGACTACACACTCCGTTTTGTAGGAAGCTCATCTTTGCAATGATTAGAAAAATTGTCATGTCATTGTCGCAATAATACTTTTAAAGAATTTTTTTTAATTCGTATTAATTACCAACAATTATGGCTTCACCACCTCAGATCTACTACCCTTCCTCACCACAGTCACTGGAAGGACGTTTCCCTGACAGCGAAACCTGATTTATTCTGCGTTCCGAGGAATTACATGGCTCCAGTGTGCCGGCGCTTCTCGTTTCATGCCGTGGAAAGTGTGGTGTGGCGTCTCTCGCCCTGCGATTGTGTTATCTTACCAACACAGTTGTAATCCCCCGTTTCAACCCCCATCTCCCCCGACGACTACATCACTAGTCATGCATGATACAGGCTAGAAAATACAACCGAAATATGGAGATATGGAGGGAAAACCTGATGCTTCCATCTGAGTTTTTGAGTTTATTTGTAATATTTCAGCTTCTAAACAAAAATGGGATTAAGATATGGACCCTGGGGAAGTGATTACCTAAAATAGCTTTTATGTATAATTTGTATATTTTCACATTTTAGATGTGTTTATGAGATGAATGAGAATATTTTCTTAGTACCTACTGTATTAGTGTTGTATCCAGGTTAACTATGCAGGTTTAATGTGGCTTATTTTGTGGTGTAATGCTGTCAGTAAAAAAGACCAGTTTACAACACAACTCACCTTATAAATGATGTTATAAATGATGTTTATCATCACTTTTTATCTCAGAATTCCAAGTTAATAAATCAAAATTACTGCACGGCCCCCATCCTAACTAGAAAGCTCTCTTTCTCTCAGATATACCTGAAATTAGTTTTCTTCTCTTATTTAGAATGCACACATCCCACACTTGCACTTACCATCATAACACATTCAGTAAATGTCCTCCTCCTCTATGAAGCTTGACTTTGACCAATCAAAGGCAGAGATAAAAAGCCAGAATTAATAAGTCAGAATTCTGAGATGAAAAGTCAGAATTCTGGGATAAAAAGTCAGAATTTCAAGATAAAAAGACTGAATTCTAACTTAATAAGTCAGAAATCCCACGTAAAAAGTCAGAATTCCAAGATTAAAAGTCAGTATTCCATCTTAATAATTGAAAATTCCAACATAATAAGCTAGAATTCTGGGATAAAAAGTCAGAATTCTGTGATAACAGGTCAGGATTCCCGCATAATAAGTATGAATTCTGTGATAAATATGTTGTTTGTCTCATTCAAGTGGTGGAAACGGGTTTCCGTAGTTACTAGATATCAAATATCTATCTAAACCAACTCTGCTGTCTGATTTGATGATTCCCTCATCCATCCTGATGCTTCATGACATTTTTATTACTAATTATTGATGCGTTCCTGACATTTATATCTGGCAAAAAGGGAGCCTTATTATAAAGTGTAAAACACATCTTGCCAAATAGTGATCCTGCATCAACGTGTGACAACTGTTATAACTTGTTTATCTGCTTATTAATGATATAAAAACTCTCCACAGTCTCATTATCAACCTGATTATGAATCATTTATAACCCTGTATAAGGAGAGTCTTATTGTAAAGTGTTACCAAATGAGACATAAGGTCACCCCCATTTAAGATGATTGGCCTTTCCGTAGTACTTAATAATAAATGAAATTTGACACTTGGTGACCTTTGGGCCTTTTATTATTATAAAGTGTAAAACACATCTTGCCAAATAGTGATCCTGCATCGATGTGTCACAACTGTTATAACTTGTGTATATATGCTTATTAATGATATAAAAACTGTCTACAAACTCATTAACAACCTGATTATAAATCATTTATAACCCTGTATAAGGCGAGTCTTACTGTAACATGATCACAGGAAGTCCAGTGGTATGCAACCTGTGAGCTACTGGAATGGGATGAATTTTCTCCAGAAGAAGGTGTGATAGACCCCATCCTGGGTAACACGTTTATAGCTACTTCATCAAGTTTACTGCCTCCAGTGTTTCCAGATGCTCTTATTAAGTCAGGCTTTTCCAGAAGAAAACACAGTCAACAGATTGGAGAGCAGGCAACAAATTCTCAAGGACCATTCTATCTCTGACATCTGCCAAAACCGAGCCATGCTTCATTTGAACACGGGCCATGATTCATGTTTCTCTGTAGAAGACTTTCATCTTTTACTGTGTGTGTGGGAGGAACAGATTAGCCCTTTGGTTGCAGGTCTCAATGGAAATGGAAATATGGACATCAATATAACTCCAGAGTAAAACTTAATGAAATATTGAACATAGAATTCATACTGGTAATGTGTTCCATAGTCATCTATAAAATATGACAAATAAATATATCCTCTGAATAGATATTTGGCTTAAGAAGATGATTTGTCACTGTGAACACTCCACAGAACAGCACACAGTGCACCACACCCAAATGTGAGCTCTACATTCAATTTGAATCAACACTTAGCTGAGCGAGTGTGCAAGTCATTATTTGTCATTGTGAACACAGCACACAGTGCTCCACAGTCAAACGTAACTTCTGCATTTTACCCATCAGTAAAGGCGCACTGGGCAGCTTTTTGGCAGCACCTGGGTCTTAGTGCTGGGGACAGTACTTTGCTCATAAGTACCTCAGTGGTACCTTTTACCGTTCTGGGACATGAACCGGTGACCCTACGATCAACTCTACCAAACGCTGCAGTTAATTAGTCACGCTTGTCACTATTACCTTATTATTCATGTCCATCTTCCTTACCGCAGACAGGATAAATAAGATGTAAAACATCGTTAGTAAAAACTGTATTTTAACTTTCTCTACTTTCACTCTCCATCACGTCATTTATTTCAGTCTCCATTACTTTCCCCCCCGAGAGTCTGGTCTGAGCAGCCGGGACGAGTTTAATTGCGACATGAGGAGTCCTTGGAGCACTTCTTTAAGTGCTGAATACAGTGACTTACTGCAGTGAACTTGGGTCCAACAAGGCCATCCTGGTCATTAAACTCTCACCTCCACAAGGCCCAGGAGCAGCGACAAATCCTCCAAAATCACATTTTAAACACCCAGCTTGGGGCTCAGAATACGTACACAAGGACACATCACCGCTGCCCAAAAACTTCTCTCTCTTCTGTCTGTTAGATCTCATACCCAGTATGTATGTCAGAAAGTGAGTGTTTATTAGTCATTGTGAACACACCACACCACAGCACACAGTGCACCTAAACCCAATTTTACCTCTGCATTTGACCCATCCATGAAGAAGCAGTGGACAGCTGTGGGCAAGGAGCAGTGCTTAAGGATGGTAACTTGCTCATGAGTACCTCAGAGGTACCTTTACCAGTTCAGGATTCGAAACAGCGAACCTCCGATCACAGGGCAAACGCCCTAATCGTTATGCTACCAACTCCCTCAAAAAACAGTGGGCAACTGACATGGGCTGTGCCCGGGGATCAGTGCTTGGGGACAAAACATTACTCATGATTGCCTCACCGTTATCGTTACCGTTCCGGGATTCAAACAGGCGATTACAAGGTTAATGTCCTACCTGTTACACTACCAACTGCCCCAGAAATGCCCAAAATATTGACAACAAGAACAAAACCACCCAAACAAAGCAACAGTAAAATACTGTCCCAATAAAAAAAGGACATCTGACCAATGCAGAGGTAACCCCCCCTAAAAAAGTATCTACTTTAACCAACAAATATTATGTAACTAAAACCAACACCTTCTGGGAAAGTGGTACATACCTTAATCCATGAATTTAAACAGTATTTGCTACTGCTAAATGTATTACAAACACAATCTTTATTTGAGGTTTTGAAAATCCAGCGTCCTAAAACAGGCACAGTTACAGAGACAGTCCACAAATCAACCAAATCCAAATCATAGAGCAAAAACAGAGAATAATCCAGAGATTAAATGATGGTCAGCACAGAAAAAGGCAGAAGAAAAACGCTCCAGGACAATACTTCACAAAGAAACAACTAAAACAATGACTGTTAAAGTCAGGATGTCAAGAGTTAAAACTCTGATCTAGTAATTAGCGGCCTTTGTAAAGACCTGGGACGAGAGTCAGTGTCTGCAAGTCTATCTGGGACGGGAGACTTCCTTCTGGATCTGGAATGCTGTGACTTTTACTGTTATTTCCTGTATTTGTGATCGGAATGCCATACTTTTAATTTTGGGCTTAAAGAAAATGCACAGTCTCGGGTCAGTCAAAGCCTTGCTCTGATAGACGGGTAACGCTGAAAGCTGATGACTTGCAGGCAACTGGCATCCAAATCGTTAGGGAGGGTCGGAGGAGATTAAACGTTTACACAGGGTTCGGCCACATCGGTTGCACTTCATGACGTTCTTATTACGGAGTGGTCTGGGGTGAGAGCTGGGGGCAGGGAAATGCCACTTTAGTACACAGCTTTTAAAATTCACAGGAAGTCAGAAGGTTATTAATTGAAAAAATAATGAATGAATCCTTCCAGGACTCGGTGTTGGATTTTTTTCCACATGTAATAAATCACTCTGACTGATCTGATGCAACCTGTGATGTAATTTACTTTTTCAGACTGTCATTCCCCACACATTTTCACACAGAGAGCAATGGGCTTTTCTCGTCCTCGTCTTTAGGTGAAATGGACCATGAACAATTCTTCAAACTTGTCAGCTCTGACTTGAACACACTAGTGCCAGGAGACGATAACATGAGTAAGATGTCAACTCTGCCATATTCATGTCTGTTTTGCATCCTCACACTCACACTGTGCTCCAGCTGCTGCGTACATTTACACAGTATACTGCACCTATGTATTCTATATTTGTGTATTTTTTTTTTTTACATAAATCATCCATCCATCCAAATATGTACATACTTCTATCTGGATGATAGACAGAATAACAGATAAACAGACAAATAGTAAGTATACAGTCTAAAGTATGTATGTAGTGTGTGTAGTATACCATTTGTGTGTGTGTATTGGTGTTTACAGTTTAGTGTATCTGTATAGTTTGTGTTCATAGTGTGTTGAGTATTGTGTGTGTGAAGTATAGTGTGTGCATGTGTTTATATGTGGAGAATAGTGGGTATACAGTGAAGTAAAATTTGTGGATGTGGAGTATAGTCTGTGTATATGGAGAGTATAGAGTGTGTATAGTGTGCACATATGAAGAGTGTATATATGGAGTATAGTGTGAAATATGTGTAGTATAGTGTGTATAAAGCGCATGTATGTTGAAGCATAGTGTGTGTATATGTGAAGTATAGTGTGAGGACAGTTCAGTGTGTGGAGTATAGTGTGTGTAGTGTAAAGCATGTGTGTGTACGAGTGGAATATAGTGTGTGTAGAGTATAGTGTGTGTGTACGTGTAGAGTATTGTCTGTGTGTGTGCACGTGTGGAGTATAGGGCGTGAAGAGTGAAGTGTGTAAGTGTGTGTGTAAAGGTAGCTACATACTGTATGTGTGTGTCTGCATGTAGAATCACCACCAGTGTTCTGTGGCGCTGCTGTTTTGACTGTGAGTGTGAAGGTGATTAAATTCCCCTATTGTATTTTGTGTTTTGTGTGTGTTTTGTGTGTGTGTCTCCAGCGTCTCTCGCCCCTGCAGCACTCGTTTTGCTGTGTGTTTGGGGATCAGGAGAGGCAGATGCTCGGTTTCCGATTCCCACGGCAGCTAATTCCCGCCCAGACGACCACTAAAAGCCCTGTTTGAGACGGAGATGAAGCTCGGAGTTTTATGTAGCTCTTTATTATTAATAAGACACACAGTGTTTCATTTGTACACACACTGCTCTCTCTCGCGCTTTCGCTCCCTGCAGCGCTGCAGGCAGTTTCCCCAAATTGCTTTTCAAATCCCACAGTCTCAGCCATGAAAAATGCTCTTTGTAGTATGATTATTTTCAAAGCAAGTGAGTGTGTGTACATAGAGCTTACAATAAATAGCATGAATCACCACTGTGTTTCTACTGCGACAGATACACATACTCCCATTCTTCTCTTCATCGTTGCTTCTTCTTCATCCTCTTCCCACTTTTTCTCTGTTGAACTCCACAGTTTTTGTTGCTGGGGCATCGTTAAATGTCCTGTTCATTGAGAACAGGCTATAGGGTTACTATTGTGGAACTACAGTCCTCTTTTCCCACCTTTTCCGGTCCAAAAAGTTCCTTAGTTTCCTAATAATTTTCTAATTTGGGCAGCACAGTGGTACAGTGTTAAGCACTGACCCCTCAGAGTGAGAAAATCCAGGGTTCCATCCCGAGGGATCTTTCTGTGTGGAGTTTGCATGCTCTCACCATGTTTGCATGGGTTTCCTCCAGGCGCTCCGGTTTTCTCCCACAGTCCAAAAGCATGCACTATAGGTTAATTGGCAACTCTAAATTGGCCCCGTAAGGTATGAATGTCAGTGTGATTGTGTGAATGCCCTGCGCTGTGTTGGTGCCTGCCCAGCATTGCGCCCTTAGTTCCCAGGATGGGCTCCCCGCAGCCCCGATAAGGATTCAGCGGTTCGGATAATGAATGAATGAATTTTTTAATTCCTGATTTTTTTTAGGAATTACTTTTCTTGTATTTAACCCGTTCTTGACATGAGCTTAATGTTAATTCAGCAGCTGATACTTTAATAGCTAGCTCAACTATACAGTATATAATAAGGAGAAACATCTAGAAACATCCTTTATCATTTCTCCTTTTTAATCTTTTCATAATTTTATTATTTTCTTCATTTTTAGCAAACAGCAATTTCTTTTTAGCTACAACATGGATCTTTACAACGAGTTGATTTTCTTCATATCTTGCTATAGTTTGACTTTAAAAATACAAGGTATAATGTAAATATGGTGTTGGTGGTCTAGTGGTTAGAACACACGCCTCTGGACCAAGAGGCAGATCCAAGGGGTGAAATGGGATGCACCCTTGGTCTTAGGCATCATCAGAATCTATACACAATGAACATGATGCTAAACATCATGATTAGTGATTTTTAAGCTGCAGTTCCAAAATGATCTATTTGAAAGCATAGGCAAGGTCCACGTGCATAACATTCTGACGTGAATGGGTGCATAAAATTCCAAAGCAAATGTACATTTCTGCGCAAGCTGCAAAACCTGACAAGCTGAGTATGTAAATGAGAAAGTTGTTGCAAGAGCTCTGGACTGCTGACCCAGCTGCAGCGTGGTAAACCTCGCCGGCCTCCCCATAAGGCATGTTAAAGACATTTCCACTGGAGCACATGTTTTATTAATTGATGCTGGTGTTTGTTGAACCCTCCCACAGCGGCACCTGCCTTGTTTTTGCCCATCAACAGATGGGGGTCTTGCATGGTTGAGTAAAGCCCAAACTCCGGCAGATTTTATCTATGAATCATCCACCTGTTGTAGCTTTAGACCTGAGTGCGAATTAGCAACGTTAGCAACTAACATAGTGTACATTAGCATCTAACATAGTGTACATTAGCAACTAACATAGTATACATTAGCATCTAACATAGTGTACATTAGCATCTAACATAGTGTACATTAGCAACTAACATAGTGTACATTAGCAACTAACATAGTGTACATTAGCAACTAACATAGTTTACATTAGCAATTAACATAGTGTACATTAGCGACTAACATAGTGTACATTAGCATCTAACATAGTGTACGTTAGCATCTAACATAGTATACGTTAGCATCTAACATAGTGTACATTAGCATCTAACATAGTGTACGTTAGCATCTAACATAGTATACGTTAGCATCTAACATAGTGTACATTAGCATCTAACATAGTGTACGTTAGCATCTAACATAGTATACGTTAGCATCTAACATAGTGTACATTAGCAACTAACATAGTGTACATTAGCATCTAACATAGTGTACATTAGCATCTAACATAGTGTACATTAGCATCTAACATAGTGTACATTAGCAACTAACATAGTATACATTAGCATCTAACATAGTGTACATTAGCATCTAACATGCCGATACAGATGAATGAGGTAGGCGAGAAGTCGGGTGCATAGATGCAATTTTGCTCACCAAATTTCCACTGCACAATTTGGCACAAAATTAACGTCACAACTCGGAAAAATACCGGATATCGGATATCAGCTGGTAATTCCAATATCGTGCATCCCTAATATTATACTTCATTTTAATATGTCAGCACTGTCCATCCAAGCAAATTCCTTATATGTGAAAACATACTTGCCAATAAGCATTCCGATTCCAATTTCGATCTGGGTCTCTATCTTCTCTACTCTCTGACTCAACAACACAATTTTACACCACTGAGTAACTCAATAGCCACTGATAAATCTCCCCTGAGCCCGTTATTCCTTCTGTCAGGCCCACCCCAGAGAGATACAATACCTCCACCTTTTATGGGCAGTCTTCCCTACTTTGAGGAAGGTGTGTGCGTGTGTGTGTACATGTGTTCATGGGGTTTGTGAGGACTAAAATACAGGAAAAACTGTCCCTTTTTATGCTCTTAAGGGGACCCTGTGGTATGTGAGGACTGGTCCCGATAAGGAAATGATATTGTAAAAATGTGTGTTTTTTGGAGAAATTAAAAGAGGTAAAAGATTTGCTTTTGGTTTCTGAGATTAAGGTTAGGGTCAACAGAAGTCAATGGAAGGACCTCAGAAAGACAGTAATACAAGTATGTGTGTGTGTGTGTGTGTTCGTGTGTGTGTATGAGAGAGTGTGTCAGAGAGAGAGAGAGAGATAGGGGAAAAGCCATTTAAAGTGTGGAAAATAAATTCTGCTAAAGATGAAGACAGGTCTTGCAATCTCTCTCTCTCTTTTTCTCTATCTCTCTTTATCTTTCCTCCTTTTTCTTTCTCTTTCCTTCATTTTTTGGTTTTCCGGCCTCTATCCCCTGACCCCTTGACATGGTTCCGGGAAACCCTGACCTGGGATGAGGAATTATGCTGATCCTAATTCCAACCTGGTCACACCTTGGTGCAGCCAGGTATGAAATGGGAAATTCCACTGCATCTTATTTTACATTTCACAGCAGAACGGAAGGAGAAAGAGCAATCGTTTCTCATGGAATAACGTTAAATTAAAATATTCTCTTCATTGACTTTCAGAATTAGGTGATTGAAACTGAGCTCCAAAGAAAAACTATTACCAAATTGAAGAGAAAACTTATGCATAAAACATCACTGAATCCAAATTTCCAATCCAATGTTGCAAATCACATCCTTCAGTCTATTTTCTACCTCCCACTCTCATAATGCTACAGCACAGGTCTTTAATAACGCATCAGACAAGTCAATGCATCTATTTGATCCTCGGCTGGAACGCGAAAGGCGAGAGAGAAGAATGTTAACTGCCCTTGTCCGATTTCACGACCCAGAAGAGTCTCGCCATGGGTCAGGAGCACCACTAATCAATTTTAGAGATGAACTAAAGCGTCCCTCTGAGCCAGAGTGCAGAGCCTTTTGTGTATCTCAGTCTTAGAATAAATGCATCGGAATAATAGAATCTGCATTAAAATTTTATCGTCTTATACTGTTACTGCGAACAGTGATCTCCACTTGACTATATTTACATAGATGTATATGTATAATGAACATATAACAATGCAATAGATTTTGTGTGTGTGTGAGAGTGAGAGGCAGACAGAACGAGAGAGCGAAAGTCAGACCGACTACAAACTTTATTAAATGCCAATGTAACATATATTTTTCATGGATAACACCCAAAATCATCAGGTGCCAGACATTTTATGGGGTGATGATGCTCTATTGGTTAGGACGCCCGCCTCTGGACCAAGAGCTTGTGGGTTTGAATCCTATCTCCAGCACTACCATCATAGGGTCCGTAAACAACCCTTAATCCCAAATTGCTCTGGGGGAAATGGCAGTTGCTCCGGATAAAAGCGTCTGCTAAATGTTGTAAATGTAAATGTTGTGATAAAATTAGAACTAGTTAAGAAAGGCTTCTGAAACTGACCAAATTGCTTACATCTTTGCTCACTCAATTTTACATGTATAAGGGAGATGACGTAATTGGTCGTGTGCCAAATGTTTTAGATTAACATTAAATTCTAATATTAAATATGATTTTCATTGACAACACGCAAAATCATGAGGTGATGCACATTTTATGGGGTGGGGGTGCTGATGGTCTAGTGGTTAGGATGCTCGTTTCTGGACCAAAAGGTTGTGAGTTCGAATCCTGCTTCCAGCATTACCATCAAGAATCATTACCCTGAGCAAGACTCTTAACCCCAAATGGTCCTGAAATTAGGAAAATGCAAGTTGCTCTGGATAACATAAATGTAACGTTTCATACATACTTTTTATGGCTGCAAGATATGTAAGTGAAAAAAATATTTATATTTGCAAACACACATCTTCAGCTTTTATTGCAAATTGTTTCCCACTATATTATAAAGTTTGAGAAAAAAAAACAAAAACAACATATTGCTATAATAAAAGCTCAGGTTTACAGATCAAGTTGAAACATCCTTTTTTCCAGCCATTCCAATGTGTAATAAAATCAACACCATAACAAAGCATTTGAACACATACATTTCACCTTGTAAAGAGCATAAACATTAAAAAGCGTCTCTCTTACCTGATAAAGCCAACTTGGAGAAAGCCGTAAGACAACACGTAAAATATCCCTGTGATTTGTGCGAGCATCTCTTGCTCTCAGTCTCTTGCTGTGTCTTGTTGGAGAAAGTCACAGGGAAGATCTTAACAATTACAACATCCACTGAAGAGGAGGCATTGTCTTGAAAATCCAGCTTTGTGTGTGTGAGAGTGTGTGTGAAGTTTTGACTCCAGGCTCACTCCAGTAAAATCAGCTGTCAGCCGGTGAGAGAGCAGGCGTGTGTGTGTCTCTCCTCTCTCTCGGTGTGTGTGTGTGTGTGTGCATCACTCGGTGTGTGTTTTGTACTGAGTGTGTGCTTTCCCTCCCTTTTTTCTCCCTCCTTTTTCACAGCCAGCTGCTCGCTCCAGGAATTCTAACACAGACGATTTAAAGGGCCAGATTCATGTTTGTAGACGCGGACGGTCAGACTGCAGACGCATCTTCCAGCTGATGAGGATGAGGAAGGTCGGGGAGACAACATGGTTTATTAATGCACAAGTATCAGTGAAAATGATGCCTAGAAAGTTATATTAAAATGTGGTTTTGGTTACTGATGTACTTGAGTCGACTTCTTTTTAAATTTGAACTTTTTCTTGATTTCCATTGTTGTAATTAGAGTTTCTGTTCTCTTTTTAAAATTATTATTATTATTATTATTATTATTATTATTATTATTATTATTATCTCCTACAAAATGGATTGTGCAGCTTGAACCACAAGTTGCAGAAAACTGAAATTTTCATGTTAAGGAGGAATGGCATGTGTCTCGGCATATGCAGAAAAGTGTAGTGATATACCTATTTTTGGTGCTATAGCAAAGGTAAACACATTTTGACCTCTAGGGGTGTTAAAAAGCTACATAAATTGATGTGATGTCATAACACAGCTTTTATAATTGACATGAAATTATATAAAAAGATAGATATAGATAGATATATACTTTAATGCCCCCATGGGCAAATTTGGCTTGGACTCCACAAAATTGTACCCATAACAAGGACACAAGAACAACATAAAAGAGCCTATGGATCTAAAGCATATAACTCTAGGTACCCATTTGCTCACAATACATAGATAGGAATAGCAGTAAAAATCACAAACACAGACATAAATAAGATACACAAATGTAAAGTACAAATTTAAACAAATAACAATATATAAGTAGAAATTCAAATTATAGAAAACCCAGTTTTCTATGAACACATTTAGAGGTTAATTTACTTATAAACACAACTTATAGAATCTGTCATAGCAAAAAAGAAGCTTCACTAGCAAGTAACAAATTTCTGTTCATATCTTTATGTTTTTCCTGTCATTTTAAATTTGCTTGGACCCCTACATTGCCGCTTATGACTATATTAGTGTAATTAAAATCTTACATCTTCTGCAGTTTCTATCACATTTATAGTAATGTCACAGCAAAATATAAAGTCACTTGGAAAACCTTTGAGCTATTTTAAATTTGGCAAGTGATGGTTAAAATACCTGACAGCACACATATTTGTTAAAACTGCTGAATTTCTTGCACATTTAATAGAAAGTGGTAATTTTATATTTTGCCCTTTGTTTCTTGGGGAATTGAAATTAAATAGCTACTGAACACATGGAAATATATGCATATACATTGTAGAACTCATGGTATCTGTTTAGACATCACTTGTATTGCATGTCTGGTTGGAGTGCCTCAGATCAGAAAGTGGACAGTAGATAGCTTTTAACAAATTTCTCCACTTTTTCCTGACGTTTCATATATGTATGTAATAACATTTTGCTGATCTAAGCTGGCGAGACAAACTCCAGAGTTGATGATCCATTTATGTGAGCTGTGTCTCATGAGCCCGTCACCTCTTCATTTCCAGTGGTGCAATTGAAAATTACTTACGGTGACGTGTGGATCAGGAACAAGCAGCAGGGTGAGGTCATTAAAGAGCCTCTTATGCTCATTAGAGTGGAAAGGGGCAGTGCGTAGACAGTAACAACTTTACTATGTCATTTATGTCCATGTATATTACTTAGGGTGCTGTCTGGCTGACGGAGCTCTAAAAGTCAAACTGATGGCTATGCCAGACGTGGTGGTAGAAAAATGTAGTTGAATGTTAATGGGCTGTGACATCTTTGCTCCAGTGGATGACTGGGTTGTAAATCAAATCAAGATTTCACCTATTTGTCTGAATTGTCTGTCGTCGCTTCATATCTAAACCTTTCCATTTTCATTTCCGTTTCTGTTTGTTCTGCTCATCTCTGACGTGTTTGCCCCATTGCCTCTAGAAGGAACGATTTTGGAAGAAATGAACAAAGGCCAAGATATGCGCTATTGAAAACATAAATTTCAAGGACGTGAATGTTCCACTGCGGCTCCAAATCACGCCTTCTGTCTTAAAATCTATGATATTAATTTGTGCCAAAAAAATCACAAAATCTTTGGACATGCCTGGCACAAGCGCTACCTTTCTGACATAAAATAAATGCATCATCAAATATCAGCTGATAATATTGGGCAAATCTAAACATTGTCTGATGCTGATGACTTTAAAAAAGCAATTATCGGCCGATTCCAATACGATTCGTCACGTTTTAATATTGAGAGTTCTCGTGGTACAAGATCTCGTCACACCACTAATATCTGGTCTGCTAATTCAAAATCAATATTACTTACCATTATGGACTTTCTAAATTAACACTCAGCAGTTACACCCTCTCTAACATCATGATTCTCTTCAGTACAAATTGTTAAACAAGTCTTTAATTCATTTAACATTTTCTCAATCTACATGTTATTTAGCGAAGTTGCACTGTGTTTAACGTGTATACAACCTGCTATCCAAAATGTGTTGTAAAACTAATTACACGCTTTAGAGGTTACAAACAAGTGCTGCAATTGCTGCAAGAATGTATGCTATATTTTAATAACTTGGTAGTAAAATCAGACCTTTGTCTCTGCACTAATGAGTTTCATAACAGCTTTATGTAACTGTAATGCTCTGTTGCTATGGTAGATAATTGTGCCACCATGCCCTGAAGCCCTGTGTATTGACTGTCCAGAAACTTCGGTGCGGATTCTGTGCCTCCTGAGGGGATTCGGTACCTCGGATAGCAGCTGCTCTGACATATTTGACTGCTGAGGGGCGGACAAGCATCACAATTTGCTTCCCCTTTCGACAGTTTAAGTATGTAAATTGCGATGCACAAAACTCCATTACAGCAGTAGTGAAAGCTGATCTTTCCTCTTCAGTATTATCAGCCGGGCTGATTAACAGGGGGCGATATTAGGCATTTTGCTGGTTATCAGCATCAGTGTTTAATTTTGACCATCGCCGATAATAAGTAACTACAAGGTGCGCTACTGTGGCTCCACTGCCGTCTCTTCTCTCAGTGCCGTTTGCTCTCGACTCACTGCTTCATTTGATGTCCTGCCCACAACAGTCTATGTCACATGAGATCTAGGTTTCAGTGGAGAGCAGCTTTGCTTTCTTCACCACAACCTGCTGCTGCTTCATTTGGAATACTAAAACATTTAAGCTTCAAATTTGAGTTTCACAGTTTTATAAAATTGTTAAAATGTTTACTTAATATTATGTAATATATATATTTTTTATTTAATAAAAAGTTTAGGTATAGGTATTTATTAATAATAAAGTTATTTGAATAAAGTTTTGTGTGGGTGTAATAATTTTGAGATATTTTCTTTTTTTCCCCTGCATATCAGTTCCAAATATCGGTTAAAAAAGTGGTATCGTGCCATCTTTATCTCTAATAATGATGAATATGAGATACGTGATGGTCGTGTGGTGTCGCATGCTGTATACTGTGATGCATTTTCAAGATGCATTTACAATATGCAAATCTATTTCTAATGGATTCTTGTTCCTTGCTTTCCCCTTTTTGCCTTTGCTAATTTATACTAGCCTTTGCTTGGAACATTATGATTCCCATAGGCATTCGATAGGCATAGGCATGCAAGCGGAAATTAAAATGAGCTTTAAAATTAACCAGTGACAGGAACCCATTAGACATGGAAGTAGACGTTTTCTTAAACAGAATGTGAAATTTTATCAGAGTATACACTATGCCTCTATAATTCCATGAGGCAAAGCAGCAGGTTTTGGAGGGAAAATGAGATTTATGGTAGCACCCGGGGTTTAAAACAGAAAACTCGCAGCACGTATCTCTCAAATTCAACAGTGATTTGAGGCAAATAAGGCATGACTACTTCAGCTTGTCTAAGGGGAAGGCTGTAGCAGAGCTGGAGAGGGAGGAGAGCATGGAGAGGGCAATCAAACACCTTGCCTCTTATCCCAGAGGAAGAGAAAGCACTGTCAATACGGCGTCCGACAATGTGCCGGGGGATGAGAGGGAGGAATTGATGCCTGTGAGGAAGAATTTCCTTCTATATCCCCTCAGCCTCTCCAAGGACGTCTTTTTCCTCTAGTAGCAGCAAATATTTAAAGAGAAAATATCCTGCTAAAAACCCAACACTAAAATCACTAAGAGAAGACAGCATTCATTTTAATTTGTGTTCATACGTTAAACTATTCTCCAGATGGGTTTTGGTACTCCCATGATGCTCGGCCTTGATATTTGTGAAGAGCCTCTGAGGATTCTACATGACCTGCTTGCTAAAAACCCCTTGGAGAAAGATAAGAGGTAATGCATGTGTGTTCTCCACTCTGTGCACAACACAACTCAATTTGCAGTATCAACTTTCCTATTAATGCAGTGGTCGGGGTTAGGACGGGGGTTAGGGCTGGGCGTTATGAGTTGCATATCACATCGATACATGATCAAACGTTGATATATGATATGTGTTGCTATTTTTCCTGTCCAGTTTTACTCAAAAAGAAGGCATGCATGCATATTATTCCTATATAAATTTGCAGGGAAACTGCTATATATGATAGGCATAAACAAAATACACACATTAAGACAAAAATGCATATAAATGTTAATGTCTATCAAGCAAAAATGATAACAATAAACTGAGTTACAGTAACATTGTAAATAACCTTTATCCAATAGATGTAGGAGGATAGCTACCTTTCAGATGAGCAAAATTACATTTATATCCACATAGATTATGTATATACTTAATATCACTATTTTTTATAAATTGGCAAAAGAAATGTGAAAAAATAAATTGCTAATTGACTCTAGCCCACTAATTCACAGTTACCTTAGCAACAAGCACTAGCAAAAATGACCATTGATCAAAAAAAAGTTTTATTTACGAATGATGCATTAAAAATATCATTCATATCGTGTCACTCAATATATCGCCTAGTTCAGAGGAAACTAACAGGAGCAGGTTAATTTACACTAATGAAACTTGTTGTGATGTGATTTTAAGACTGAGATTATTTTGAAAAAATCTTTATATTTGCTGGGTCATGTGAATGCCTTGATTAAACATGATTCATATATGTAATTTTGTATATTATGTACAGTACATATGTGTATAATTGTTGATCTGTCTCTTATTATTTACACATTAAACATCTTCACCGAAAACAAAATATTTCTTATGAACAAAGTAAAAAAAATTGCTCATTAAAAATTATATGAGGTAAGTTTAATTTCTGTTTACAGTTATATTAGCTTCTACTTTTGCCTGTAAAGCATTCTCTATAGCAGGGTGGACAGTGGTATCTTTAATGAAGTCATGTGCTGAACTTGATTATGCTGCCGTTCTTCATCGTCTGCATAATAGTGTTGTATGTGTGAGAGTCATCATGACAAAAGGCTGCAGTCACAGTGTTTTTCCCGTGAGTAATGGCTTCCCTGGACCATGTAAGGCATGTAAGATAAGCCTTCAGTGAAGACTGATATATGCAGAAGTGTGTGAAGAAGCTTTTCCTTGATCTACTAAATCAGAGCTTCATGATAGAGCAGTGATAAGCTCCATGTTCTAAGCACAAGTAATTTACTGGTTTTAACATTCATGGAATTCTTACTTTGACTTGTGCATTGGTCACAGTGGAAGAAAGAAGTGAAAGGCTGATTTATAAACATTTTGTATTAATCTTGGGTTGTTCACATTTTGAGTGATCTGAAGTGACACATTTTGGTCTTGATTAAGGTCAAGCCCCGTCTACACGGGTGTTGGAGTGTTGGATAAATGAACACGCTCTGAACGTCCTGCGTGCTTCTGTTGTGTTTTGTAGCTGTGCTTGATGGACTCCAGTGAGGAGTCACATTGGTGTTGGTTTGACGCTGTTTAACACCAAGCTGCAGCCCAGTTTGTAGTACGGTGTGTTTACCTGTGGGGGCAGTAATCGTTCTGTCCAGAGTGTTTACCTGTGGCTGGTCTTTGTGGATAGTTCTGCATTGAGTTCACCAAAAATGGCTCCCTGTGCTTCATTAAAACTGAGCCTCCACTTTCTTCTGTTAAAACTCCTCCTGATACAACCACGTAGACGAGAGACGAGGAAACATCACCGCCGATACTGGCTTCACCCCCACACTCACTGTGTTCTGCTAAAGAGACGTCCCTCTGCACTGCTCTCAGCTCCACTTCCTGCACCAGCCGGGCTGCACCAGTCTCCTCGCACATTTTCAAAACGCGGCTTCTTCTGCATTTCCCGTATCAGAACACTTCTGGAATCATGGGACATATTCGCTCCTCCAGAACATCAACCCAACGACGTGTAAACGCAATAGCGTCGTCTTCTTTGTGTTTGTCGGGATTTCAGCAGAAATTGATGGCAGAAAACATTGGATGCAGTGTTTATTTGACGCCATTACGAACATGCAGCTGATAAAACGCAGGCCATAAACGTCCGTATGGACGTTCTGATTTGCTACAATGAACAGAAAAATAGTCAGCATTCAGTCCGCGTTCACCTGACACCGCACACGTCAGAAAAAACGCCTGATTCAGACTAAAAAACTGTTAATGCTATTATACTGGACTCCTCAACGCCTAAAATTGCTCCTCCGCTTCTGAATGTCTTAAATGAGGAGTAAACTAATTTCTTAGAGTTAAACATGTCTAACGAGATGAAGTGCTCCTTCTGAAGTGTCTTAAGCTCACTAGAGTGTGCTCCTCACAAGAGTGGATGTAACTACTCAGCCCATTTCTTGGTGATGAAAACTGTGTAGAATCTAAACACGTCGTTTATTTTTAGATTTTTAAAAAAATATCAAATGAACCAAAATGTTCATTTTCCTTTTTAATATGCATGCTGCCCCATCTTTGGGTTAATTTATATATGTTGCATTGCAACTAAATACAAAAAAATAGGTGTCTTATGAATTCCGCTGTGGTTTTAATTTTAAAATGTTCCATTTGCATTCATGCCATTTAGCAGACACTCTAATCCAGAGGGACTTCCATTCCATAATATCAAGGATAGTCTTCCTGCTACAACTTGCTCCAGATTGACGGGAGTCTCTCAGTCTTTGACAGGAGACTGCTGCACACAATCTAATGCAGGTTAATTGCTTCCCACCCTAGCTGGGATAATTCATTTAGCTCCTTTCTTTTATGCCTTTGATGAAGGAACGTCTGCGCTCCCGTGGGCACCCAACTCTGGCAGGGAAGATTGTTGGCTGGTCTACAGAGCAAACCGGCCATGACCCACAGATGGTGTGGAAGGAGATGTTAGTTTGTGAGAAGGAAGAATCAGGCAGACCTACTGAGTCCACTATATACTTTATAAATGAGTGAGTGCATTTAATTAGAGGCTACATTCAAATTTCAGAAGCATCCTGTTAAATAAAGCTGCACCTTGAAGGATTGTTTGTGTTCTCTACTTAATATTCATTCATCTAAAGTCACAATTCCCAAGACATCAATGCTATCTTGTTCACGACTCACTAGACTAAAGTAAGGTCTGGACTCTCTCTCTCACACATAGTTATTTTAAGGTCAAAGTTATTTTGATTTAGAACATGAGTTAGTGGCAGAAATGTTTGCATACGAGTGTATTATTTGAAACCTCTCTTGCTTCAAGCAGTTCCACTCATCACAGTGGCGTTCTTTACCATGACTACATTATGATTATTACTTCCCCCATGGAGATTTATTTTTAATTTGCTGTTGCTGTAATGCTTGCATTCTCCTGATTGCTCATGCTTTCTCTGGGATTTTTTAGCGACTCTGCAGTCATGCAGTTTCAAATGTCTTTGTTTGCCACTGAAACCTGATTAAAACTACATTGTATGGTTGCCAGTGAACTCATCACTGCATCGAATCGTGTGGACTTTACCGGAAGCGATGAGAGTATACGGAGGTCTGTGACTGCCTGAATAAACACTGTTTTATACTGTTATACTGAAGTTGCAGTTACAATAGCACGTTGTTGTCTCGTAAGGAACCACTTCACGTTGTCTAGCACTTGTAATGACATTTTGAGCATGTTAAGAGGCTAAAAGCACGGTTAAAACCTGCTTTTCGGTTGCCAGGGTGCAGACACTAGAAGGAGCATAAGTCGGTGTAGGCAGCACAAATTTGTGTCACTACTGACAGCACTCCGTGACACCGAACAGTAATTCGAAGTTCTTCTTTAAGCCTAGTCTTGGACTAAATTGTAGTACCAATGGAGATTTACCATTCAAACTCAAAGCTAGTCTAGGTCTGGTTTTAACCCTTGACTGGGAATTTGGCTTATGCACATCTACAAGTATTGCAAAAAGACATTCCAGTATTGTAATTGTAGTTTGACTGCTGTTGCAATATTTACACATATTATGAATACCTCATGTAACTAAAATTGCATATTTTCATTTTCTACTTCTAGTGTAGACTTTATATTTTATAGTTTGTTTATTTATGTATGTATATTCTATGTGCCTTCTTTGTACTCTGTAGGAACTGGAGTCACGTCGTCTCGTCTTGCTATATGAGATCACAGTAAAATTCAGTTTGACTTTGATCAACATTCCAATATAGATTATGGGCTGGTTTCTTGTTCATGGATTTAGGCAGTGGTCCCCAATTATCTTTCCCTGAAGGCCATATTATGTAAAGCAAGTCAGGTTGAGGGCCAAGAAATCCAGTTCAAATCTCCCATAATAATTAAATGTATTGTTTATTTATTTCTTCAGTTGACCTCACACTGCCTTTTCATTCTCCTGTCTGAGCTATCTGACCTGCCTAATATTGTCTCCTCCATACATAATAAATAATGTCATTTATTAATAATATGAATATAAAATAATTTATTAATAACTGTTGACATTTATGTGTCACTTATTCTTCTGTTATCTATAAATGATATTATTTATGATTTGTTTTAGTTTTATGTAGTATAAAAGTGCTGAAACTAGACATAACTACTAGAAATAGTAAGAACAGTATCTGTTTTATTGGCTTGCAGAGTTTATATTTTATTATATGCAATGAGTTGCTTTTGGCCTTTCTGGAAGAGAACTACGTTTTTGCGCATGATGGCGTTCCATATGTTCCATAATTAATGCAGTACTTCGGTTTTTGTGAACGGAATTACTCAGAAATAATGTCACATACAGAGTAATGAATATAATGTCCAGTAAGTTCACAGTCTGTTATTGCAACTGCTATCGTTAAGATTTCACTCACTCTTAATGACTAGCGGAGACGTCAACCCACTGACGTGGAGATCACTAATCACAGCTGGCCATAGGGAGCGCACACGTCTGTTTGATGCCAGTGTGATGCGAGGGGCCAGATACAGTATATTGCTTGCTAGGGCCGGATCTGGCCCATGGGCCACCATTTGAGGACCACTGGATTAAGGCTAGTCTTGAACTAAGTTGTAGTACCAATGGAGATTTACCATTCAAATTCAAAGTGAGTCTAGGACTAGAGTTAATCCTAAATTGGGAAATTAGCCCTTTAAGACTACAGGGCTAGTCCGTGACATTCACACTATGCATATCACTGAGGTGAAGCTGCTGAAAAACGAATCAAAACCCAGCATTTTTGCATGCATGATTATCTCTGCTTTACAGCAATATAGGATCCTTGCTCTTGACCGGCCCATTGAAGTGCAGTCAGAAATCTAATCAAAATGATGACACTTAAATTGGAGGAGGTTAAACCCTGCTGCTTTTAGGAACTTTGCCATCCAGGACAGTCTCCTCCTCTACGTGGCCGCCAATTATGGCAGTCCTGGCACGTCTCCGATGCCCACTTCTCTCACAGTAAACAAAAACATCTTTACAGCGAGGGGACTGTGCGTTCCTTCAGAGTGCTGTCTAAAGCTGTCTTATTCAAGATATTCAAATCTACTCAAATTGCAATGTTGAGGATGTTGTTTATCCTTCTCTTTGCTGGAAACTGGAAACTCGAGGCTGTTTTACTGGGTCTGCATCTCACATCTGCAGGGATACTGTTTTTTTTTTTTATTCCAGCTGAGATACATAGCCTGTTTCCATGACAACATAAGCAGAGAAAGCGTGCACTCAAGTGACCAATACTAATTTGAAGTCTTAATCATTACCGGAAGTTTGAGTTTAAATGCAGGAGACTAATGAACACTTCAGCAGGCACTAATGCTGAGAACTCACTAAAGTTTGTTCAGGTTAAAAATCATATTTTTGCCTTATTCCATAAAATGTGTATGATCCTTACCTTACATTATTCGTACAGTGAGGCCTGTTGACTATATCGCCAATGTTTGAAATTTTAGCTGAACATCAAAAATAAGATGTTCTTACAGTAAAAAAGGGTCATTGTCTTTCATAATACCAAGTTATGTCCTTTGTTAAAACCAAGAATAGACCTAACTCAGTCCACTGTCAAACAGGCACAACTAATTAAATAATGTTAATTAATCCAAATATGAAGAGTACAATCTGAAAATGTGCGCCAGAAATTCTGTAAAGAAGGCAGTCTTTACTGAAGCAAATTCAAAGTAAAGTTAATTACATTTAATTTTGTTAATTTATTTTCAAAACCCTGCAATTCCCCGAAAACTGAGGGAATTATTTTAATGGCTTAAGACTGTGATAGACACATAGCATCTATTACTGTTTTTAGCCAAATGAACAGCTTCTGTGTGTTTTTGTCTGATATACTGTACATTTAATGTTCAAATGTCATCCAACAAGTCAGTGCATCCCTGTGACATGCATCTTTTCTTATTCGAGTGCTTCACCAATCAATATTGCAGCAATTCTTCATTCAAGTGACAGGAGGAGGAATTTATGGCTTCTGCTTGCCATTGAATGGACATAAATGTGCTGTGTGTGAATGGCACCTCAAACTCATTTACTCTTGTTTCCACACGTGGAGATACATGCATTTACGTCAGCACAACTCACGCATATTACAAACGCGTGAAGTATTGTCTTGTTCAGATCACTAGGATTACTCAAGCTCTGTGGTTTACAATGGCCACATTTCCCCTAAATTAAAATAAAAACATATATAACATTTGTAAAGTGAAAATGTATTTCATTCATTTGAACCAGGTGACAGTAGCAAGTAACCAGAGATATTTTTTACTGCTAAATAACAATCGTACAGTGGCTGAGAGCCCAGTGCAAGTGAAAATACAAAATGCACTGCAAAGCAACAGATTAACACACGTGCAAACACACAGATGCTACACAAATTCAGAAAACACATGATACACTTTACAAAGGTGCTGCAAATACACAAAACACATGGAAATTCACAAACACTAAACAGACACTGAACAATACTTTATTTTGTATATTATCTTGTATATTGTCTTGTATATCTTTTCTTGTATAGTTTGTCTTATATATTGTCATATATTTTGTAATGTATATTGTCTTGTATTTCTGGCCTTGTATATTGTGTATTTTGTATTGTAAATTGTCTTATATATTTTGTATTGTATATTTTGTTTTGTACATTGTCTTGTATATTGTCATTTTTTGGATTGTATTGTGTCCATTGTTAGTGCTCATTGTGTATTGTCTGAAAGCACTCTTATTTTTACTCTTGTATTCACATTGTTTACATTTGGCAAGAGAGACAGTAACCACCAGAAACAAGTTTCTTATAAGTTGTTTCTGACTTACATGACAAAATAAAGCTGATTCTGATCCCAGTGCCACACAAGTGTTTCCAGGGGACATTTTGGGCGATCTTTTCAATCGTATACAGAACAGTAAGTTCTCTTCTATTTGATCCACTTTATTATATAATAAAATTTCAGCACTTTGATTTCCTCTGATTTATCACCTCATGAAAAATATCCTGCGTTGAATTGTGTCGTGTCACAATTGACTTGTGTTGTGGCTGTTCGCAGCGTTTCCAAAGTTTTATGTGTTTTCTGTTTTGCAGCACGTGTGTTCTGAACTTGATTCATGTTTTGTTGCGTTTTAAGTGAATTTTTATATTTTGAATTGTGTTGAGCTCACTCATCCACCGTACAATTGCAGTCAGACAGAATGTTCATTGTTGTTGATTTTTTGGATCAAAACCTACTATTTGAAGAAACTCTAAATCAACACACACACACACACACAAATACACACACTTTAATAAGGAAGATATTAACACAATGAAACCTTTTTTACACTACTATTACCTGAAGCCTATTACCATTTATATATTGTTTGTCTTTACCCTGATTGAAGAATCATTTGTGTGTGTGTGTGTGTGTGTGTGTGTGTGTGTGTGTGTGTGTGTGTGCATGTTGGTGGTGGGCATGGGGACGAAGACATTCTCTTAAATTAAAGGGACAGGATAGCCCTGGCCTTGCAGAAAACCCTCATTTATTTCTCTTTATTGAATTTCAGTTTGTTTTTTACGGGTTTATTTAATTTTATGCTGCTGTTTGTAATCATTAGGATGGCAGAAAGTGCTTCAGCACCAACAATAGACTTCTTCTAAGAAAAAATATGCCTGGACAGGGACTTGTGCATCAAAATTGACTTGCATTACCATCTAAATGTGTCTGACACCTTGTCCTTTGCAGACCTGACATGCATAGCAAACAGAGTGAGGGAATTTTAACCGAGATTCGCCTGCTCCCATTTGTATGCCAGGAGTGCTAATGATGGAAAGGCGGGCTGAAAATCTTTGGACTTGTTAAAATGATGTGGATCAAAATGGAACTGTAAAGAAAAGTTAAGAACAGAACAATAAACTAAAGAATGGGAACAGAATAACCAAACCCCGGGTGGAACGAAGTCTTGATCATTTCTGTTTTAAACTGCACCGTCGTCTTCATCACACTGACAGTAGTTTCATTATAAAGCAGCTTTTATCTCTGATATTACGGTAGTAATACATGTATACAAGAAAACACAGAACAATCATGTGCATTGCAACTTGCATATAAATAGCATAAAATACCTTTAAGTTGCCAATTATTAATATACATAGTTAAAATACTACTGAAATGTACTTTTACAGTAAATGATTGACTACATACAGATTTATATATAACTCCTCAAAACAGATGCCACTGAATAATAATGCATGTTACACATTATGAAATTATGACTTTTACTTTTGAATGTCTAAACATTCGCACCCAAACCTTTGTGAACACAGCACACATCAATTCTATAAAAATCTATCATAAAGAGTCTATGTAAGAATCAACTTTTGAAGAATTTTTGGTAGTGTATGATTATATGTCATTGTGCTCACAGCACAGCACCCAGTGCACCACAACCAAATGTGATATTTGACCCATCTGTGAAGGAGCAGTGGGCAGCTGACATAGGCAGCGCCCGGGAAGCAGTGTTTGGAGATGGTGCCTCGCTCATGCATATCTCAGTACCAGTGGTACTGGTCCAGGACTCGAACCAATGACCTTCCGATCATGGTACAAATGTTACAATACCGACTGCCCCATGTACAGCTTCAGCAAGTCAATATTGGTCAGTGTTGCATTTAAAGAAGTCTTTGACCGACAGCGTTAACGCCAGATTAGTTGTAGCCCAACCTGTATAAATAAGCAATAACACTACTGCTCTTTTCTAATAGTGTTTGGTTTGTGTGTATCCTCAAAATATGAATTCAGAGAAAACTTGGCATGGAAATGAAAGTTTATTCACCAGCCAAAATGAACTTTCTTTTATCACAGCATGCTATTCCACCTCCGTCATGCTCCTGATTTGTGAGAGAAAAGTGCTTTCACCTCGGGGCAAGCCAGGGAGTCACACAGAGGTTAGTGAATGGAGGAGCCCATGTCTTTGCTGAGTAGCCAGTTCTAAATTAGCTGTGGTGGAGGAAAGTGTTTCAGGGGAGGCGAGGGGAAAGAAGGACAGACAAAAGGAAAAGAGGACGAAAAGAGATGCAGGAATGGAGAGCAACATGGACTGAACCCACACTTTTACACACCTTACTGTATATATGCTCTTTTACCCTGACGGAATGAAACTTTTACTGACTGAAGCAGTGGCACCTTTAAGCTCTTTTTAGGGGTGCTCAAGCAACCCTAAATTTTACCTCAGCACCCTCTGAAAAATAATAATGATTTTCGGAGGTATCCAGTTCTCAAACCTTAGATTTGCCAAAAAAGGCTTTTCAGAGATGCAATGAATGAAGCCAAGCCCAAATGGAGCAGTAAAATCCTTGCGTGAGTCGGATCCTCCTCTGATTGGTTGGCATATCTGCAATTGCCTGATTGTTTTAATTGAAATGGGCATTCGAATGTACTGGAGACATTACACGGCGCATCTCGGTGTCATCGTTCTCAACAGCGAACTGTACAGGTATGCTTAATAGAGTTAGAATTAATGAAAGGAACATATTAAAGCACAGGTGCAGTAGCTGTGGTTCCTGTGGACAATTGTGACCCTGGCAAAACCAGTTGCTTGTCGCAAATCTTCAAAATTGAGTTATGATGTTTTCATGAAAATTTTACCCCATGCAACATAAACGCTCGTTTTTCTCGGAAACCTCCGTTGCGACAAGTGACTGGTTTTGCTGTGGAGGGTCACAATTATAAAAATCAGCTTAATCCATTTTTGTGAACAACTGGGCAAAGTTACAGTAGGGTTATCATACCAATAGCCTACCAAGCACATTTGAAGAGGGTGTCTTGATAAAAACCTTCATGGTGAGCCTATCTCCCAGCCAGCTTTTGTTTGAAAATGTTGTTTCTAAAAGATCTTAAATCTGGACTAAACTGTTGTTTAAGCCAAGAGCCTCTGTCAGCACTGGAGGCTGAGAACCCCTAAAGGTCAGATCCTTGCAAATAAACATAAAGATTTTAGAATTAACATTAACATTTTTATGTGTCAAAGTTTACTTTGACTTTGACTTTCAAAGTCTGGTCACGACCGAGACCAGAGCGGGCGAGACCGAGACCAGGGTGGGGAGATACCGAGACAAGACCGAGACTGGACCAATACACGTTTTTCCTCCACATGACAAATAAGTAGAACATGCAAAACCTGAATACTCCTCAAAATGTACAAATACAAATACGACCGATTCCAAGTCAAGACCGAGACCTTTAAAAACTGGTCCAGTGTTTTCCATATTTCATTGAGCTGTATATTGTAAAAGAAAAGATTTGTATTTTCATGATCAGTGTTGTATAAGAGCTGGAAATAGTGCAACACATGGTAAAAAGTTTATGAAAAGTAAAAAGAAGTATGCATGATCAGATTGTGAGAGCAGCACAATGCCGTCTCATTTGCTGAGAGCTCTTGAGTTGTCTTTGTACGCGACATGTACCAAAAAAGAGTCTTGAGTCTTGAGTCTTGAGTCTTGAGTTGTCTTTCGTCATCTTTTCTTTACTACAATTCAAAGTTTTACAGGCAAGAAATGAATCCCTAAGACTACAAAGATACTTTACGTGGCGTTACGTGACGGTCAAAAAACTGTAACGCTCCTGAGCTCTCAGCTCTATCACATTCAATGTGAAACTAAATCTTTTACGTTCTTACATCTTATATATACCTCAGATTACGACACGTAAGGCACGTATTACTTCTACTGTTACATACTAGTACGTTTAACATGCATACGTATTGATAGAATTCTATTACGTAGCACTGTACGTGGAAAGTTATGGAAGGTTCCAGAAACATTTCTCTACTTTCTACTGCAAACAGCTACAAAACATTAAATTTTCACACATTCATACACACACAATGGCTCTAACACAGATTTTGGCTGAAAAAGATTTCACTAAGACAAAACTTTTGCTCTTCATCAAGGTCACGGCAGTTTAATGCAGCATCCACCTTTTCAGTCCCATCATCGCAGACCAGAAAAATCAGCTTCGTTCTGTCAGGTTATAAAATTAATTGACTTTGTTGTTGCAGGATAAAGTTGTGAATGAACGACCTCTATCTGGTTTGATTTCATTCAGGATCTCATCTGACCTTTTTCCACTGTCCCTGATGAGTGGAAACTATGGCTTATCAGAGGACAAAAGCCAATAATGTAAAATGAGGTTTCAATTAAAAAACGGATAAAAATCTTAAGACCTTGCCTCCTAACTTCCATGCATTTAAATAAATCCATTGTGCTCCTGAAAAGCCGTGCGATGTGGCCAATGTGGCGGCGGCGAAGGCTCCAGAGTGGTGATGGATGGGGCGAGACTCCAGCTATCGACTCAGCCGTGACCGACCACCGACTCCATTCTGCCTGGAGTTGCCCTTTGAAGACTGGCAGGGAGAGACGCCTCATAAGTCAGCAGCAGACTGGACCAAGGGCAGACGGTGCAAAGAAGCTGGCCGTAACTGATAGTGCACCACTTTCTTACCCACCATGCCTTGGTGAAAGTGAGAGGAGAGGAGAAAGAAGGACCACACCACAGCACAGCGCACAGTGCACCACAACCAAATGTGACCTCTGCGTTTGAGCCATCCGTACATAAGCAGTGGTCAGTCGATGAGGGGGAGCAGTGGTGGGGGACGGGACCTTGCTCATGAGTACCTCATTGTTACCTTTTCCGGTCCGGGATTCGAACTGGCGACCTTCTGATCGCGGGGCGAACAGATAACAGTAAAGTCTTTCCCCCCATGATCGGAAGGTCGCTAGTTCGAATCCCGGACCATGTTTTTAGATTGAGGTTTTGTTTGTGGAAGCCAGTGGCCATGCATGCTTTATGTTGTTGTGTTCAGGACGTCCTGCACTACTCAAATTTTGATGTGTAAATGCTGACACTGTCTTGAAATCAGAACATTTCTGATGAAAACTGACCTGCACCTGTAGAATTCTTTTTACTTTTGTTTAGCTTCATGTAGTATAAAAGTGCTGGAACTGCAGATATAACTACTAGAAATAGTAGGAAGAGGGTCTGTTTTCTTGACTTGCAGAGTTGTTATTATGCAGAGACATCCGATGGCTTAGTACTGTGTAGAAAAATAAGGTTAGTGCAGGTGGAAGCACTTTGTTACCCATTTGGATACAGAATAAAATGATTTGACAGCAAGAAATGCATTTTTCCATATTTGTTTCCCTATTGATTACTCTCTAGCATTATAAAATGGAACAAAATATTTTCTGATCAATTGAAAATGAAGAAATACTAAAGTTCTGTGTAATTCTGAGCTGATTTGGACTCATTTTGGTCTATAAAATGAGCTGCTTTTGGTCTTTCTGGAAGAGAACTACATTTTTACACATGAGGGTGTTCCATATGAGAGTTGCGGGTACTAATGTGTGTTTACATCGTGAATAATGTCATTAATGCTTTTTTACACAATCAGTTTTTGTGCACGGAATTACTCAGAAATTATTTCACATAAAGAGGAATGAATATAATGTGCGGTAAGTTGAAAGTCTTGTGATTGTGACGGTATGTGTGTGGTTTCTGTAAGTTAAAGTGATTCTGATTTATTAAAACACTAATTAATAAACAACGCTAAACATGTGTGTCCGTTTCAAAAAGTTAACATTATTTTTTACTATATTTAAGGATGTGTGCATGCATCAGCCAGGAGGCCAGCAACAAATTACTAGTTTATTATGAAACATAAGTTCTGTCACACTGGTTGGAATGTCCGCTGCTAATCTTTTGTTTACAAGCGAAAGCCTTCCTTTGAAATGACACTTGGGCAGTTTGCAGAAACGCCGGTGGCATCTGGGAGTCGGTCCAGAATCAGCATATGACACTGGGATAGTGCATATGCCATTTTTGCAGAATAACAAGGAAACGATTCCAAGACTGTGAGTTGAACAGTGGGAATATGGCATATGGCTGACTCTGATGTTAATTTGTACTCGTTTGGATGGAATGTCCCTGCTTAAGATCATTCTCGGGACACAAGAGAAGAGAATGAAACAGAATGAGAGAGGGTTTGGACTGAGGTTGATGAACCCTTGTGTTTAATGATCATTGATGAGAATAATGATGTTACAAATAAACAGCATTACTAATGGCGTTATTTGTTCCATAACGGGTAATCTAACTTACTTTTTCCATCGTTACAACAACGCCCTTACCGTTACCTAGAACAAAATGCAGCGTTACTATACTTAAGTTCATTAAAGTTGTTTTCATCTGACCGGCTCTCTCAAGTTTTAAATTTTAAACTGAATTTTTAACCATGAATTTAAACTTTATGGTAAGCCAATCAGAAGCAGAGTTGGGCGGGCGTTTACACTCGAACACGTAAACACAGTCACATGCACAACCAACCAAGAGACACACGCAGCAATGACCAGAGAATACAAAAGTAATGTTTTTAAACTGTAAGTACAGACATTACTGCTCCCCTCGCTGAGATAACAGGCAAGAATGTATATGTGAAATGTAGATTATTTCCAGGAAGACAGTGTTTTCTCCACGTCAGTAGTAAACTATTATAATCTCATGAAGCACCTCTCACCATCACACACTTCCACACATTGTAGACGAGCCTTATAGCTGCTTTTTGGATCAGTTGTATTCAGTGGAAGTCCAGCCAGTAGAGAGTTGCAACTTAAGAGTCGTCCACTTTAGAGATGACCAAGGATTAGACGAGTAACTGAGTAGCGACAGTGGTGCATAAGGTGCGGTCTCATGACGACTGCTGGTTCCTGTGTTGAAAGATTAATATCATATTGTGATCATTTATTTGAGGCAGTTGGTAGTGTAACGGTAGAGAGATGGTCCTATGATCGGTAGGTCGCTGGTTCAAGTCCCAACTCGGTAAAAGTACCATTCAGGTACTTATCAGCAAGGTACCGTCCTCCAGCACTGCTCCCCGGATGCTGCAAAAAAGCTGCTTCTTCACTGGTGAATGGAGCTCACATTTGGTTGTGGTGCACTGTGTGCTGTGCTGTGTTCACAATGACAATCACTGTTTATGTAGATTTACAGCCCCAATTAAACGAATGTGAGCACTGAAAGCTAAATTTGTTATTTTGCCTGGCTTTGGCCGGCATTGCTGAGCTTTAGCAACAGAAATACTGCTGACTAAATATTTTTGTGACATACTATTGTCAAACCAGGACTGACATCAGTGTATATGAATGCCACAATAAGACGGTTGTGCCTGACACTTGTACAAACACACTGCCATGTTGTCAACAGTGGTCCGGTGGTGAGAAACTAGCCGGCAGTGAGTCGAGGAGAAATAAATTGTGCATGACAGCAGATGGTTTTGTTGTAATTATACGCCTATGAACTGCACCTATAAGTTAGTTAAGCTTAATTAACCCTTAATATAAAAGAACGCCGTGTTTGCCAATTAATATAATTGCTTACTTAAATGGTATCCAATTGTATCCAACACCATCATCATATTACATATCGTCACTTTTATTTCACTCACGTTATTGAGCATGAACATAAACCTTCTGCTGACAGTATATTTAATTTATTACCTAAAATTTTAACTGCATGATAGAGTCCCACCACAGACTTGCAGTCTCCACTGCTGGGGAACTTTGCTGAAGAATGTACAAGGACAAGAGTGTAGACAGTATGCAGTGTATTTTCCGTTCATTCACTGTGAGTTTTTCCCTCTTGCTAGAGATCATTGATCGTATAAGAAGCTGCTTGTTTTATTCCTCAATATAGAGCATAATGCACCTGCCGTTATTCCCACAAGAGAAAAATGATATTACCTGTAGTTTATATGTACACAAATGGTGGTGTATTATAGCTCTATTATTTGTCAGATTTTCATTATGCTCTTCAGGGTAAACATTGATTTTCTGCCCTAACAGAGGAGGTGCTTTATCTTCTCTAGACATGAAAAGGATGGCAGTGTTTGTGATTTTATTTGTATGTTAAACATTAAGTCTTTTGATATTTTCTATAAAGCTTTTTAAAAGTAAAATTCAAACATTTAGGCAATTGAGGAGTTTTTACATTATATTCTGAATTTTTAAGAACTAGTTTTCATCAAATACATTAAAATTAGTGATAATAATGTTTGTGATTGTCACATACAGTACATAGTTATACATGTGGCTTGAGTGTATAGTTATATAGTGACATGACATATACAGTGACATGTGGCTTGATCGACTGTGCAAATTTAAGAAAAATATCAAAATACACTACAGATTAAGTTAAACAAACCACGCAAGAACTTAATCTATCACATGCTATAAGTTTCTCTCCTACTTCTACATCACATTAGGGGACATTTGAATAACTCCACCCTCCAATCTGAGAAGCTCCGCCCACCAGGTAGAACCGCTAGCGTTTCCTGATCCGCCATGTTTTCTCTCCAGCACTAGTGTAGGATTCACAGTGAAGAAGTCTAGCGGCGGGGTCTTGTGTTGCACATGTACGGCTGTATGGATGGTCTGTTAGCAGCACCATGTGGGTTATTTTCACGTGAGGTAAACTCTCGCTGTGCTATCGACACTACACCCAGGAATACTAATGAGAAACAGCCTGTTCTGAAAGGGACTGAAATAGAGGAGTAAGAAGCAGGTGAAAATGCCTAATCTGAGAGGTGTTTACAGCAAACTACTTCAGAGACTTGTTTAGTGGATGTGTAAATGTTTATTAAATGTTTATTAAATAGACATATATATAGTCATATATTCACACATATGAGATTCTTTTAATTTTTTTAGCCATTGTTGCCATATATATTCAGGCAAAGCTGTGTCTGGTTCTGGACTGAATGCAGACAGCTCTTTTGTCTGTATAAGGTCTTTGGGATTTCTCACGAGACTTGACTGGTTCCTCTAATTAGCTGAACTCTCATCTTCATAGCAGATCTGTGGTGTCAGCTCGACGTCTCCCTCGGGTAGACCGACTCTCTCCACCACTTTCACTTTCCTCAACTCTTAGTATTTTAAAAATATGTAATTTCACCCCAAGTTCACTCTACAAACTGCTCAGTCTATTTTGGTGACTCATGCGCTCTAGAGCAGGAGAGTCCAACTCAAACTTGAAGGAAGTTAAAGAACGTTTCTTCAAGCAAAGGTCTGGGATATATTAATGTCTAACATGCTTTATGATTTTGCGTTTTGTGTAAGTGGTTTAATGTCACGGCTCCTTCTAGACTTTACCCTGGGATTAGCTTCATTACCAGTTATACCTGTGTTAGTTTAGTTCCTAGTTTAACAATCCCCGTTTGTTTCATTGGTTCCAGCTCAGATAATGAATGAATGAAAAAAAATTAAAATTAGAAAAGTTAAATTTAAAATAAAAATGGCCTGTCAATAATCAAATATTGGTGTGGATTCGGATAGAACTATGTCTGGGTCTGGTTCCGGTACCCAACACTCATGCAAATTCAGACTGTTAAACCAAATCAAAAATCATTCTTCTGATTAGCTCATGATCATGACACTCTGAAATTAATGGTGGCCCCAAAATGTTATTTATGGTTTACTAATTTACGCAGACACTCCCACACTTTAGTGTTCAGTAAACTTCCTGCAAGTACACGGAATGGTCGGAGCTGTCACGCTGAGCCGCTCCCGTCCTTGCAGCTCCCGTCATAAATAGAGACATTGATTGCTGTTCTCATTTGCACATAATTTATCATGGGCCGAGTCCCTGTAAAGTGACATGTGCATCCATATCTGGCCGAAGTATGAAGGTGCCCTTATGGAAAGTCATTTCAACTGATATAGATATGATGACAGGATTGGATTCAGTCCTGCTGAGCAAAACAAGGTGATGATTAAAGCCTGGTGGGTCCTTAACCCCCTAAAGACTTGAAACATTCTGTATATTCTTATGTTACTGTAGAAATGTCCTTCCATTCTTCACATTGTAATGAAATATGATTTCAGACAGCTCTAATGTGGAGCGCAGCATTTCTTAACCTCTTAAGCGTTATTAGTAACAGCAACTTGTTGGTTGATTCTCATCAGTGACTGGTTGGTTGGTGTTGTGTGTCGTGCTGCTGTTTGGCGTGTGTTGCTAAATGTAAGTAGCAGCAGAAGTCTAGCTTGTTGAAAATCTCTTATTGTACAACCTTTATTTTCTTGTTTGTTCTACGGATGCAAGCTAACATATAGAAGTTGAATGATTCGCCATCATCTTTCAGAGACTGCTTCAGTCATCAACATTAGTTGGTCAGCTAAGATAGATAGATAGTTCTCCTGTTAAATCAGACGCTCATTTTGCTGAGGTAAGATCCATCATGCTCATTTTCCTTACCAAATTTTCCGGCTTTTGGCTAACAGTTGCTGTTAACCTTTGGGTCATATTTTGACATGCAAATTGGGTTGGTGGCAAACTTGTGGTGGGTTTATAGCAAACTTTGTGGAAAACTTATGCATCTGGCAAATTTGTCACCAAGAGTTCACTACAACAAATCACTGGTGAATACATTCGTCACTAGTGACATTTTGTCATTGTTGCCAGAAAAGTTTTCTACTAATGGTTGACAATGGCAACTCTTACAAAAACAAAATGTGGCAGGTTTGCTGCAAACTTGTAGTTAATTTGTGGTGAACAGTGGAGTTTGCCAGAATATGTTGCCACAAGTTTGCCGTTGTCAGTCACTAATGGCAAACCTGTGGCAATGTTCTGGCAACAATGACAAATTGCCACTATTGACGAGAGTATTTACCAGTGATTTGTTGTAGTGAACTTCTGGTGACAAATTTGCCAGGTGCATAAGTTTTCCACAAAGTTTGCTAAACGTCCACCACAAGTTTGCCACAAACATAAATTCAATGTGAAAATATGACCTTGCTGCAAATTTGCTGCAACATTGCCACAGGTTAATGTTTACTAGAAGCCTAAGGGAAGATATTCTGGTAAACTCTACTGTTTGCCACAAATTAATCACAAGTTTTCCACAGTCATTTTGTTTTTGTAAGGGTTTCCAAGCAGATCAACCTTCTACGTTTTCATTCCCATGTTTTTCATTAATATATTGAACCCTAACATGTAAAGTGTTAAGCAGTGATATGGGAGTCATATGCGTAAATCCAGGTCCTGCAACGATTTGGCCTCAGAAAGCCAGACCACCAATTGAGGATGTGGACTTCCTAGAGCGGAACGCGACGAGAGGAAATCAGTAACCTGCACTTCTGCTCTCACTTTGCCGTTTTTAGAATCTCTGCACACAGGTGTTAATTAGGGAGTCAACTGTGCTATTAATCAACGACAAAACCCTTGAAAGGCGAGACAGGAAGCTGCTGTCTGCCGTATGTGAGAAGTGCTCCAGGGAAAAGTGTCAGTGTGTGTGTATGTATGTGAGAAAGAGCTACTTTTCAACAACAACAACATTTTGTTTTTATATGCAGTTGGTGGTGTAACGGTTTGTGAGTCTGCCTCATGATTGGAAGGTGGCTGGTTCAAATCCCAGAAATTTATATTTAGAGCATTTAGTAGAAGCTCTTATCCAGAGCGACTTACATCAGTGCTTTGTAGTCGGCGACTGTTCTTCAATCTGTAAAGCTAGCCAGTAAAGATACCACTGAGGTACTCATGAGCAAGATACCATCCCTGGGTGCTGCATGTCAGCTGCCCACTGCTTCTTCACGGATGGGTCAAATGCAGAGCTCACATTTTGGTTGTGGTGCACTGTACTGTCGTCACAATGATAAAATATCACTCACTCACTCTCACAATGTTGGGTTTTTTTTGTGATCTGTACTGGTCAGATTGTTGTTGGCAGTCAGCAAAAAATGGACTACACACTATTTCGCAAAACAAGTTTAAATATGTTTATTTTCCCCAAATTTCTCTCAGCTTTACAGTCTTCATCACACTGCATATTCACAGGTTTTTTGCAAAAAGAGAAAAATGCAAATATATTCAATCAGGAGATAAATTATTGATTCTGTGAGTATCTTGTACTGGGGAAAAATATGTAGCAGGAATAATCTCATGCATACTCTATATGGAGTATATTTATGACTGAATAGAAAATCCATGCATTCATGACAGCAATGCCCAAAGTTGATTGATCAGATTTTACTCCTCAAAGCGTTTTGCTTTATATGCAACATTTATGCGTGTTCAGCCAGACCCTCCAGGATTTCACAATGTTGTGATCGCAACTATTAACACAAATTCAGCCAATCCCCACTGTCACGTGGAGTGAAACTGTTGACCTAAGTGCTGCTGCGCATGCGTGAGGATGAACGCAGGGGCACTGTAGAGATAGGAGGTTGAAGATTCGGGAATGTAATGTGCTGTTGACGTTCAATGAAGGCCTGTTGTACATCTTTCACGTAAAAGACTAATTACTTATTGTGGCGACGACCACCACACCCACAAATTCATTACTACCGTGACATTTTGACCAATTACCACAATTGGGCCTCACATTTATCTTCAAAAATAACTAATTAGTTTGGTAAAAACAATAATAGTGGTTTTGTTCCCTTCATTTTATTTAATTGCTTCTGCAACAGTTTTTTGCAACAAAACTCCTAAAAAATGCAACTTTCTAGGAAATTTATTAGAAAAGCTGCTGCAAAATCAGGCATTTTAGGCTGCAACAATCTCAAAAAAGCCCCACGAAATCCTGGAGGGACTGTTCAGTGAGGCTGCGTGTGATAATATCACTCTGTTCTAATAAGAATACTCTGGATATGGTTTCATTAACATTTATTCGGTGCTGGGGAAGCTACTTTTAAATGGTAGCTTTTAAAAATACAAGCTACGTACGATTAAAAACAACACAACTCCCAGCTCCTGTTTTAATATAGTAGTTAACTACACTACAGCTGCATCCAAGCTGTTTGATGGCCACAGATTCTTGCTTCCATCTTGAACAAGGGACTCCATCATCTGACTCCATCTCGTAGCTGCCAAGAACGCACCCTGATGCACTGTAGCCAATCAGATGCCTCTTCTGCCAATTCGGCGCCAATCTCACCAGCTAGTTGAAAATAACTGTCTTTATAAAGGGAGAATAAGCTGCTGAACATAAGAATTAGTAGCACTGTTCATTTTAGTTCAGCTCCCCAACTCTACATTTATTTCAGCTATCAGAAGGTCGCCGATTCGAATTCCGAACTGGTAAAGGTACCACTGAGGTACTCACCATCAAGGTGCCGTCCCCAAGCACTACTTCCAGGGCGCATATGACATATCTGGTTGTGCTGCTATGTTCACAATAACAATAATCACTTACTTGCACTTTCATCTCCAAATTTCAAAGACATTTTCCCCAAAGCAACTTTAGGGTTAAAGGTCTTGCCTCAGGGTTAACGGTGGTAGCGCTGGAGGCTATAACCTCTTTGTCCTTAGGCAAGTATCACACCATGGTCTTCTTTGAATTGCTGAAGTTGGATTGAGTTTATGGAGGTTTATTGCTCAGTTTTCAACATACACACTTACAATGCTGTTTTCTGCACCATCATAACTTAGCAAAATGTTTATCTGTGAGCAAAGAACAATGAAATGAGCGCAGCGGTCACAGCAGGGTTACGACCTGCATTTTTTATTTCAGCACTTTCCTACTGTTTTGCTCAGCAGAGATGCATCTCAGATTTTCTGTGAGGACAGCAACATCTGTTAAAGATGCAAAGCGAAAAGCACTTTCAACAATTTCAGAGTGAATATGTCTAAAGAACTTCTTAAAATCATCAAGTGCCTGCTTATGAAACATTCCTTAAGTAAAATAAGTAGCAATCTTCTGTTCTTATGTAGTAAAGTTTTGAAAAATAGCTCAAAACATCAGGGATTAAACTGCTCCGTTGCCGCGATGAATTTCCAACTCTTGCTGTGATGCATTTCCGTCAATCGAACTCGAGGCATATTTGAGAGATGCAGATCCGATGAGAATAAAAAATTGGCGCCGCGCGTGAACGCATTGCGAACTCATTGTCTCTGAATTGAGGTTATGAGTAAGCAAGGTTGCGGTGTGTTGGCACCTGCCCAGGGTAGGTCTCCGCCTTGCACCCGCAAGTTCCCAGGATAGGCTCTGGCCCCCCCAACGCCCCCAGTTGGGATTAAGTGGTTTGGATAATGAATGAATGAGTAAGCAAATTTTGGATAGCCCACTTCGATAGCCTTCTTATTAGAATGTTGATTGTACATTTTTGTACATTTTTGTCATGAGGGCGTTCCATATAGCACTGTGGACGTGTGTTGGGAATAAATAAATATCAAGTAAATGTCTGTACTGTGAGAACTAGAACTAGAACGCTGGTTGTTGTTATTTATCAGCTAAAATACAAGTTTTGTCTGTAATAAATAGGAAGATTGAACTGAACTGGAAGGTTTTAGTGAATGTTGGACTTCCCTGTGAGAGTTGTGAGCGCTAACAAATGCAGCGTGTGTGTTTACATCGTAAAAAATATCATTTATACGTAATGAACTGCGACGCAAAACTTAGGGAAGCGGAAAATGTGGAGCTGGGAAATGAGAGAATCGTTAAGAAGAATCGATAACGTTGGAGCTACAATTCTGATGGAACTGATCAATTGGAACCGGTTCTGAGTTGAAACTGGTTTTCATTTCCCACCCCTAGTTAGGGCATTCGCCATGTGATCAGAGGTTTGCCAGTTCGAATCCCAGGCTGATAAAGGTACCACTGAGGTGTGTTCACAATGACAATAATCACTCATTTTATCTTCTGAACTTATTTCTTAGTGATTTGTGGTGTTGTTTATTTTATTATTATTCTTTATTGATTGCATTCGTTTTTTATAGCTTGTTTTTATTCTTATTATTTAGCATTTACAGCGGCTTTCAGATGTATGAAAAGTGCTATTTAAATAAATGAAAGAAACTACTCTCTCAGGCAAAAATATAGTGTTGGACAAGCATTTTCCGGTTGATGAATAAAACACTGAATGGAATGATGCTAATATTTTTCAGTTAGCAAAATTAATTGCAAAGAAAAATGAGTGTAAGAGAGAAAAGCTCTCGTCTGCGTTCCTCCAGCCCTCCCTCCGTTCATCCGCGAGCTCGAAGAAAAATGGACCTGCTTTGTTATTCTTCAAGTTGACAGCTCTTGTGTATTTCTCGAAAAACAGTGTCGAATTTCATTTGACGTGCGGTGAAGAGTGTTCATTCAGTTCATTAAGTGTGACAAATGGCATTCTGCACACCTCAGGTCTCCAGAGCAGACGAATAGACCATCTTCTCTCGCTCCAAGCTGCTTCTCCTACACACGGATTCTGTGGAAACCTTTGACTTTAAAAAACGTTAAAACAAATAGGTTTCTAACGATTTATAAACCTCAAACCTTACTGCGTCACGCCTGTAGACTGTAACTATAACCGAGTTCAGACAGTTCTGCTGTTTTCTGACTTGATTAAAACATTGTTGCTGTTGGAAAGTCATGAAGTTAGAGGTGTAGAGCTGGGTTTTAAGCAGGTTGGAATGTTCACATGATGTTCTGTGCAGGCTGCATTTACAGTTGTTGCACTGTCCTCCTGATTAACTAGAGTTGGGGACGAGACCAAGACCAGACCAATGCACGTTTTCCACCACGTGACAAATAAGTGGAAGATGCAAAGCCTAAGCAACATTAAAGATGTAAATATTTCTCTCTTCCATATCTATAATGAGGACATCACTTCACTGGAAGCAGTTATCAACACTGATCACATCATATGTTAAACTCAACACACCACAGTGAACACTCCTCAACACCAAACTCACTGCTTTACTGGCTGCAGAGTTGTTATTATGCAGAGACATTCTATAGCTTAGTGCTGTGAAGAACAGTAAGGTCAGCTTATTTATTATTTCCCTATTGATAACTCTCTCACATTATAAAATGGAAAAACTATTTTCTGATCAATTGAAAATGAAGAAATACTAACATTTTGGATAATTATGAGCTGATTTGGACACATTTTGGTCAATAAAATGAGCTGCTTTTGGCCTTTCTGTGTTTTGGCTAACGTGTTTACATCGTTAATAATGTCATTAATGCCTTTTTACGCAATTACTTCAGTTTTTGTGCACGGAATTACTCAGAAATAAGGAAGGGAAGGAAATTACTCAGAGGAATGAATATAACGTTCTGTAAGTTCAAATGACTGCTCCCGGATGTGTTAAATGCAGAGGTCACGTGGTTGTGATCTGTTCACAATGACAAATAATCCCTCACTTGAGAAATAAGTAGTAAAGTTAAATTGGGATAGGTCCTAAGTGCCACTATTGTTATATCTCTCACTTTTCAGCCTCTCTCTCTCTCTCTCTCTCTCTTTCTTAACTGCACGTTATTTATATTTATTTATTTGTCCCGGTCCAAGGGTCATTTAATAACCTTCCATTACAGTTCTAATTTCATTCAAAGAGACAGCAAATGGAGTTCATCCAAAATGGGAGATTCCTGCTGCATCACAATGAGGAACGGCACCGCCATGCTCCACTTTCCTTCTTCCGCTGCCAGTCCTGTTCTTTCCCTCCTTTTCTAATAGAACTTTGTTTTTGACAGCACCTAAAAAGAGCACCACAAGTTGCTCCACATAATGACACAAGCTGAACGTCCTTATACAGTCACAGCCACATGTGCAAGATTCAGAATTCCAGATTGAATGGATGGATAGATAGATCTGCATGCACACACACACACACACACACACGCCCAGTCGCGTATCACTATCTTTGTAAGGTTTTACCATAGACTACCATAATGACTAGATTACCAAAATGACTGAAGTGATTTTAGGGATCAAAAAGGTCCCCACAACTCCGTAAATACCTGCCAAACACACACACGCCCACACGGACTCGTTGCAAAGAATTCTTGAGTCCTACGAAAGCACGGGTTCACCTCGTTAGCGAGTTCTCGGCATACATACACGGTCTTCATTAAAAGCAGAACGAATCGACCCTGTCACCTAACATGCAGTCATTCTTTTGTAGAATATTGAGTTCCTCTGATTTAAAAAGTGTGAACAACTCTCATACTTCTCATGTATATTTTAATTGTGACCTGATCTGGCAAAATGAAAAAATCTAAATTGAGGTTTTGATACCATTATAAAGAGGAGAAAAATTAGACCCTCCAGGATTTCGCAATGTTGAGATCACAACTATTAACGCAAATTCAGCCAACCTTGCGAGTTCATTACTACTGTGCGATTTTGACCAATTTCCACAACTTTTCCAGAATTTTTGACCAATCATTGTCATTTCCCAAAAAAACACTGAGCCATACGTCAGCGAACTCACTCCCTTGTTTCGCTTAGAAGACGCAGGAAACGTGTGACAAAAACACCTCACATTTACCTTAAAAAATAACTAAAAGATTAATGGTAAATACAAATAAGAGTGGTTTTGTTCCTTCATTTTAATAAACTGTTAAAGAATCATTATAAAAATCCTGAAGGGACTAAAAAATATCTTTAATTTCCTTAGCATCCAAAGAGAAACGTCTAAATTTTATTAAAGTCATTTAGAAACTTAGAAAATGTTATTAAACCAGACTGAAGCTTAAATTATTTTCAAAATGTATATTTAAATTCATATTTTAGAATAGGCGCACCACGGAGCCTGAACACTGTAAATATCAAGTAAATGGCTGTAGAACGTTGGTCATTCTTTTGCAGTATGGTTGCAACTGTTTTGATCCTCGGCGTGTGACGTCACTACCCAGAATGCACTGCGGTGTAAACAACAATGGCGATCTACATGTGAACAGATTTTCTAAATATTTTCATAAAAACATTTTGAGTGTTTTTATATGACATTTAAATAGTTGACGTCAACGTTGATCTTATAAAGCCAACGTGCCAAACTAGAACCCTTTTAATAACCATTTAAGTAGCTTTACACAATTATCTTGACTATGACACTTTGGGAGATGAATTTTGAAGATCAAAAAAGAAAAATCGATATTTTCAGTACTTCTTATTATAGTTTTATCAGCCTGTATCTCAAAATTAGAACCTGCACCTTTCTCCTCATTTCACCAGATCAGGTCACAAATATTTTTTGAACACTGTAAAAATGATGCAGAACTTCACTTTACTGACGTCAAGACATAAATGTTTGCATTAAATTTTTGAAGGCCGTTACACAATTTTCTATTAACCTGAGTCGAGACACACAGCATCATAACAGCTCCAATAAAACACCAAGCTGCCTCTCTAATCATTTCTGCTCTTCATACTCCAACAAAACACCAACCTTCACCTTAAATAGCCGCAAGGCCTCCTCCAGTCACGACCTTTCATTGGTCTGCTCGCTTTCCCTTCAGTAGCTTTTAAACTCATGAGCGATTCCCTCTAAACTTTCTGCTTTATAGAAAACAAATAAGCCTCAGAAAATTAGTCCCCAACGTACGCATAAAGCTTCTATTGATTGTCATGAAAGTAACGTACTGCAGATGATTCCCTGGCCTAGTGTTCAACTGACAATATTTTCTGCAGCGCTTTATAACCAGCACAATTCACGTCTTTGGCTATTGATTAGGTCTCTTTACAGCAGTGAGACCCAAAGGACGGAGAAAATCGTCCCGCGTGTTCACCCAAGTGAAGATGTGCTCTTCATGATTCAATATAGAGTTATGAAATAAGTCTTGCTCCCTCCTGGATAATTGATTTTTGTGAAATTGCTGTCATTTTTATTGCATTTCAAAGGGTGGGAAATGAGATCTTGCATAACGAACATCTAATGTGCCTGCAATTGTCAATGTTTAGCAAACTAACTAATTATATGTGAGGAAATGTTTAAGTTCAAGGCTAAACGTAAATGTTGAGTTGGTATTATGCAATGTTAGAGGCAGTTGGTAGTGTAACAGTTAGGGAGTACGCCCTGTCAGTGGTTGAAGTCCCGGACCACCAAACACGTTTTTTTCCCTGCTGGCAGTGCCTGTTTCTACTACAAATCCTAGGAGCTTCTGCGTTCAGACCGCTAAGCGCCCTGTGTCCACCAAAAACGCAGAAATTTGAGCTCAGTGTTAGTCAATGAGGAAAAAAAGTGCCAAAAAATGGACAGAACCCGCAAACGAGTGCACATACCAAAAACGTGTATATAACCACCCCACACTGCTATAGACCACACACTTTAGAGCTGGAACAAAGCTGCTAGCACACAAACTGTAGGAGGAGCAGTGGTCAGAAAATGCGTGGAATAAAAATGGGATGACGATATGTGACTGCTCACCACGATCACATAATAATCACTCACTTTGAAAAGCGACGCCTGCATTTTTGATAAACTTCTCAATTTCACTATCAGCTCGTTTATACTGGAGTTGAAAAGTAAAATCTGACACTTAAATGCTGTTTTTGTGGATTTATGAGGATGAAAATGATCTGCTCAATCTGCTGAACTGGCTGCTTACACGTAAAAGTGGGCACATTAAGATGAAGAGCATTTCTCTTACAGGAGCGGACACTGAGGAGGAATTCTAATAATTTTCTCCAGGTTTCTTAGAGTTTTTATTCAACCTCTCCACTATAAAATATTAAAAGGGGAAGGAGAAGGGTTATGACCTGGTGAAGATATAGATTTTTTCCTGCGGTAATTAGAGTGAAGCAGGAGCTTGGAGTAAAGTTTTGAGAAAACTTGATGATGAAGAGCTAAGAATGTTATGCTGCTGTGCGTGTTCTAGAGCTCAACTTTGCTATGCGTTGGCCCCAGGTTTGTACATTCCCTATGCAAGTAAATAACTCTTCTTAATCATAGATATTCATAATCATAAATGTTGGGATAAATATACAGGTAAATGCATGACAAATGATGTGCAAGCAGTAACTACATCAACCTGATGACACCAGAATCTTTCTTGAAAGCCGGTCTGGGTTAATGAGTGGAAAGTCACAGGTATTAAATTTGAGATACAGACCGATAAAACATATAGCTTTTAAACTACTAAACTGAAAATATAGATTTTTCTTTTTTGATCTTATGTGAAAGAAAAGATCTTCAAATTCATCTCCCAAAGCGTCATAGTCAAGATAAATGTGTAAAGCTACTTAAATGGCTATTTAAGTTGAAACACATCAAAATGAGAAAATGTTATTCCATGCACCAAAATAGAAGTAATTGCTTTATAAAACATTTGCGATTTTCATGTGGAAAGCCCTCACTCACTAACAGAATCCAGTTCAATCAAATCTTATTATAGACAAAACTCTTATTTTAACTGAAAAATAACCAAAATAACCAGCGTTCTACTCACAACAGCCTCTAACTTGATATTTTCAGTGTTTATTACAGACGTGCATCCATCACATTATTGTGACACGGGTCTGACTGTGTGCACAGGACTGTGAAAAACACTGTTATCTCCCAGAAAGCCCAAAATTTGAATTTAAATGTATCTTAATGACTTTATTAAAATTTAGTTTAGATTAATTTAGATTATTCAGGATTTAAAAAGTTTAAACGCTGTTTTCTCTGTTTTGGTTGGAGAATCAATGGGTGGCTCATAAATCAAACAGTTGTACCACGAAAATTATTCAAGATATTTTTCTGTTTATTTGTCTTAAAATTAAGAGTGTAACAATACATCGATAAATAGAACCAATAATCAGCGATAACCAATAATCCAGAGCATTAATCCCAAATAAAAACATCAGACATGGTGTAATGTCCCTTTATATTTTAATTTTTATTGAGTTGTTTTTATTTAAATATCTAGTTAAGCTCAGAAATAAAAATGATGGTATTTTTAGTTGCTTTGTGTGTTACTTTTACTGCTGAGTTGAATCGAGTTAAAATCGTATCGTAGCAGACTTTATTTCATTTCATTAATAAATGTGTGATTTACACCCCTATTTTAAAGTATATACTTATGCATATATAACACATATTATAATCATTCTACAGTTCTCTTATGTTTAAAATAATAATCCGGACATATGTTTATTTTTATATTTTATAGCACAATGTCTAAGAGAGTAAAAATACGAAGGAGACATAAAGTGACCTTAGGTGCAGACATACAGCAAGCCCAGCATCTTTGGTGGAAAGCTGATAAATATAAAATATCAGCCGAGTCCCGCGATGCCAAGGTGAATTGCATGACTGCATGCTCCGTCTGTCCTCTTAGCCAAAAGGACAAACTGTGTCCAGCGTGAACAAGGGCAGAGCAACCTGTCTCAACACAGAGAGCATAGTAATGTAAGATTTATGTCCTTTCTCCAGCACCTGATCATTGTTTTTCTCCCCACATTGACCATTATGTCCACATTGTGTTTTTAGGTCGGAGGCTAGTGGCATTTTTCTATGTGTTGAGCTGTGCAGATTTACTGCAGATGTGCTGTATATACATATATATATATATATATATATATATATATATATATATATGTATATACATATATATATATATTACCTCTGAGAAATAAGCCGGCCAAAATGTCCCTGCCCTATTTCTTAGCAGAGAGAAAGCAACACCACCATCCAGACTGAAGCAGAGTTTAATCCTGCCAATGCTCACTTGTTCCCTTAAGATTTATTAAAAATAGTCATGCACAATAATATCAGAATCATATTGAAATCGGCCGATAATTGCTTTTTTAAAGCCATCAGCATCGGACAGATGTTTAAATTTGACCGATATTCTCAGTTGATACTTGGTGACACATTTATTGTTGGTGGGAAAGGTAGCGCTTGTGCCAGGCATGTCCAAAATCCGAGGTGGAATTTTAAAATGAACGGCGTTATTCTGAGCTGACATTCTGAGCACGCAGGGGAATATTCACAAGCAAAATCTTTTGTCTTTACACACTCAACTCTGCCTGCACACTTGAATATTTTTGAACTAACTAAACTGGGTGTTTGCCTCACCTAACGTATGTGAACTCGCACATGGGCTGTGTCCAGAGCCACATACTACAGCACTTAATAGTATGGTAGGTAAGGTGCTCTTCTCATACTTCTCTATGTGGTAGTGTGCATCTCCTTAAATAGCCTGGGTTGTAGCTTTGGCAGATTTAAGCATGAAAAATATCTGATGTCGGCATCGGCCAATAATTCCTATATCGTGCATCTCTAGTTAAAGCCACAAAACATGGGAGAGCTTAATGGAGGCTTTTACAGACTGTAATGGATCTGAATCATCAGACATTCTCAAGAAAATCAAACACACAAACATCCACAAGGTGGCCGTATTTGTCTGACCTTCACATCTAGAGAAAGGTAAATTCCCGTAATGAAACGTGTATCCTGTTAAACACAGCTCAAATGGACACATGGCACACATGGCATTAATAAACGCTGGCTGTACATTATACTGCAATAATTCCAGCTTTCTCACACTCAGCTAAAAGAAAATCGCCAAACTCTTGATTTAAACTTGATTTCGTGATGCCACGTCTTCAATGGTGCAATCACCTGAAAGTGATCCCGACTCAGACTCTCAAATATGATGCTCTTCAATCAAAATGCTATTCTCCAGAAATCACTGCCACCTAAATGCTGTCTAAATGTAATCATTACCAAGCACTCAACTGGTGCCTGGGAGTGCAGGTGGGCTTTGGGAAATTGAACTGGACCACTGGAGCCTGACAAAACCTCTCAAAGTAATTTCTTCTCGCTGAACTCTGGGGATCCCGTTATCCACAATGAGCATGGCCCATAAATAGCCACACTGCAACAAAAAGATGTCCTTTTAAACAGGTACAGGCACCTGGTACGTCGTCTTCAAACAGTTAGTTTGGCTCGTACTAGATTATACTGGACATCTGCATTTCTGGCATGCTTTAGATTAAAAATTTCATGCTTAAATTATGCAACATAGCACCTGATTATTATCATTTTTATTGAACACTGCAGGATAGTGCACTGATTTCTAGCCTTTCTTAGATATTGTAGAATTGATTTTATGAGATGCCATCATCAGTTTTAAAGCTTTAAATTCGACAAGCATCTTCAAAAACTGAATATATTGCGAAATGCACATTAATATCATCAGTCATCATTGAGGAGCATTTGAGAAGTCTCCTGTTTTTATGCAACAAACAGACGTTAGAACCTCTGTATATACAGTAAATATATCAGTCCCTCCAGGATTTCGCGGGACTTTTTTGAGATTGTTGCACTCTAAAATGCCTGATTTTGCAGCAGTTTTTCTAAAAAATTGTGATGAAAGGAGTTTTGTTGCAATAAATTAGAAGGAGCAAGTCAGGCTCCGGTCCCCCCGCGACCCCAGTTGGGATTAAGTGGTTGAGATAATGAATGAATGAATCAGGGAGACTATAACAATATGGTATTTGATAGAAAATTATAAATTATATATACGTTGTATTACAATTTTACTGTAATAATAAATATAACTATAATCACAGTACAGTGTTGTATACAACGTAATAGTACAGTGTTATAATACATACAACTAAAGACTAGGTAGAGGGAAGATAAGACAGTACAAATGTGACCCGATCTGCCGTAATGAGTCACAAGTCGGCGTTCTATTTATTTAGATACGGGTCGATTATGTTGAAAAACATAACAAAAATAGCGATTTTTCTTTTTTGGAGACCAGATTAATTTTGAAGACCTTTTCTTTCATATAAGACCAAAAAAGAAAAATCGATATTTTTGATGTTTGTCAACATAATCGGCCTGTATCTAAATAAATAGAACGCCGACTTCCGACTCATTACGGCAGATCGGGTCACAAATGTACTGGAGAGAACACAATCAATGTAAGTGTAAGCAAATGTAAGCAAATTCTTTGTGCATTTTAAAACATACATCTGATTCTGAGTCTTCTCTTAAGTGAGGACAGTGGTGTGGATTCCACAAGACTCGGCTCTTTCCCAAACTCAGTCTTATTCTTAATTAGCTCGACAATTTAGTATTGATACCTTTAGGTCAAGAGGCTTTTCACTGTCTGAATTCCTTAGCACTCTCCTCACCCGATCGATAGTGACGTTAAATCCAGTGTAGCACTGAGGCGGTGGAGACACGGCTGTGGATAAAAAGACTTTGGTGAAGACAGGAAAGATAGCATTAGTATTCTGAAGTATGAGTGGAAGATGTGGAAGAAGAGGTGAGAAAGGTGGCAGACGGTGTTTATGCCACAGTGTGACTCGGGGAGAAAAGGGCACAGTCTCCAGGTGTGACAAACCGGAATAATTGAGCAGGCCTGCTTTATATCTGAATTATCATATGAACACAAAAAGTAAGAAAATTTGTGTTTAGTCAATTATTTGTAGACTTGTAATTATTTGTAACAAAGATTTTTGGCAATAAATCTTCTACTGTTGGAAAGCCTGTTCATTTCCCTATCAAACGGTGCCGCTTTTGTGGGATGAGCAGCGGAGCGGAGCAGCAGAGTTGGGTGCGTGGGTTGCAGCTGTGAAAAAGCGCAGCAAAGGGCTAGGCTAGGCTAAGTGAGATCATCCGTCAGATTGTAGAGCAGGGTTAGGTGGGTAAAGTGAGAGATGAGTGATGTAAGAGTGATGTGAAGACTGGTTAGTCTTGAGGAAACTAGTTCTGGAATTACAGGAGGTGGGTGAACTGGCCTGCACGCCAGCGAGCTACTGAGTTGTTTACACGTGTCAAACATATGCGCTGGTGTCTGTAAACACTTTACACTTAAAGATTTTATTTTAAGTGTGGCGTTTTGTTTGTAGTATTAATAGTTTTCCTTAAACTTTAATTAAGAGTAGTTACTTCTTTCACAGCCATTAATGTGCACATTTATTGATAACTAAGTTGGTGAAATTCAGTGACGTGTTGGTTCTCATTGACAGACAGGGAACAGCTAAGCAGCTTATTATTAGAAGTGGTGTGTCCAACATGGTTACACAGATAGAAAGATGGAAAGACAGATACTTCATTTTCAATGGACACAAGTGCAGTACTCGATATGCCCGGTACTCAGTATGGCGGCTACAGTTGTGACGTGCGAGTGACTTCAGCGGCAAAGCATCAGTTGACTCTTGATTAGTGTGGTTTAGTGGATTGGATGATTGAAGTCTGAAGAAACAAGACATAATGGCAATCTAATAATTTATTAATTTAACAAAACAGGAGCATCGGTAGCGTGTGGAAGAACTATACACAGCCACAACAACCTGTATGTATTTGACAAATAAAAAATCTTGAATCTCGTTTTAAATTTGTGCAACATCTGCTGACTGCATATTTTGGGAGGCAGATTAAACATCATTCTGATTTTCATGGAGCCAAAAGTACTGTATCATCTCTCTGACAGTATCACTGGTGTGTCTGTAATTGAAGACAACAATGGTGTGCTGCTCAAAATCTCACCTAATAAATGATGATTAGTCCTGACCTGATCTAACCCAAACAGAGCGGTATTGGAATTTATTTGACAACAACTATACGTCTCTCTTTGATGCGTACGTACTTAACGGAGTATTTGTGAGGAAATGAGTTCACAGGGTTGGCGTCTCCCAGTCTTTGATGCATGCTTTCTCCTTATCCATTACATGTGGGATGTGCTGCTTCATCTATACTCATTAAAGGGCCTGATTCTCACTGCCGTGTTAATTGCCAGCAGTTAATTAAAATGCATAATGAACTGGGCTTGGCCTCCCCCGAGATCTCATTGCATGTGCAATAAGTTCCTGATTGTCATATTGATAAAGTAATCTGCTCCCTCTCAGTGGACCGGGTCTTGTGCTCGGCCCCACTAGTGAGATTGCTCTTTCCTCTCGTCTCGCTGCTTTGCCTTTGCATTGTTTCTAAGTAATGGATTAATTTAAAAATCTTTAGCATTTTCAGTAAGAGGGAAGATAAAACGGGCAATGAGCAAGAGGGTTTGAGGGTTTCATTTATCTGGCTTTTACTTGGAGGAAAATCCTGAGGATTAGTGCATAATAGAAAACATGGGAATTATATTTTACTGGCTTTCAGTGAGAAGGCACATTACGCCAGGCGTTTATTATTGCTCCTAGCTGATATCCCTGTGTAGGAATTCACACTTATGAGCAGAAATTAAATGTTGAAAGCTGCAATAAAGGTAAATTTCATCTTCTGATCTGCATGTTTCGTGGTCTTCATATTTTTTCAGTCTGTTTTCACCAGTTCATGTGTGCATGATCACTCAGTCTTTTATGATTATTTATTTTCTGTGAAAAAACATAAAAAGTTGACAGATAAGGAAATCTCAAGGTGCGACGAGGAATATCCTTTTGAAAACACATGGCTGGTATTTTAGTGTCTACTAATATAAGGTTATGTTAAACTTTGCTAAGAATAAATGAGTGAAATATACATTGCATGCTGCAATGTTGTACTGGAGAAGTTGTCAGTTGACCTGTAGACTAAATCTGTGGTTTCTTCCATTCTCATGATAAAATCGTTGTGTTGATTCCCTTACAAAAACAAAACGTTTGCAGCAGTCTTGCAGCAAGCGTGTGGTTAAATTGTGGCGAGCAGTGGAGTTTCCCAGAATATATTGCCACAAGTTTGTCATTGCCAGTCACTAGTGGCAAACATGCAGCAATGTTCTGGCAACAACGACAAATTGCCATTAGTGATGAATGTATTTGCCAAACAATTAGCCAGTAATGACAAACTTGTAGTGAACATTGGGTGACAAATTTGCCAGGTAAATAAGTTTTCCACAAAGTTTGCCAGTGTTTTTCTATCTTTGTTTTTATGCTTATTCTATGTTTTATGTTGTTGTGTTCAGGACGTCCTGCACTACTCAGATTTGTTATAGTTTGATGTGTAAATGCTGACAGAGTCTTCAAATCAGCACATTTCTGAAAAAAAACTGACCTGTTCCTGTAGAAATTGTTATTTTAATTAGATTCATGTTGAATAAAAGTGCTGGAACTGTAGATATAACTACTAGAAGTAGTAAGAACAGTGTCTGTTTTATTGACTTGCAGAGTAAGTATTATGCAGAGACATTTTATGGCTTAGTGCTGTGAAGGTTAGTGCGGGTGGAAACACTTCTTTATCCATTTGGAATCCATCTGGATATAGAATAGAATAATTTGATAACAAATAGTACATTTGTCTATATATATATATTTACTCTTTAACATCATACAATGGATTTTTTTTGATTAACTGAAAATGAAGAAATACTAAAGTTTTGGCACTTTTTGAGCCAATTTCAACTCATTTTAGACTATAACTCATTTTTGACTCATTTCTGGGAGAGACAGTGTCTGGCTGTCCTGCTCATTTGCTATATTTTCAATTCAGACTAATTTCATGTGTGTTTCCATGGAAAAGATGAACATATCCAAGTGATCCCCAACTTTTGAACAGTAACGTATATAGTTTAGACCAATATGTACATGTACAGTCTATTGTATATATATTTATTTATGAACAAATTTTAATTGAACTCTTTAGCTTTTATTTCTTGTAAGCTTTCTTCAACTTAAACAGTTCATTTCTAATTTATAAATATCAGTTTTAATGGCACAGCCTTAGGGACTGGGTACATTTCACGAAATCTTGTACAAGTTCTATAAGTGAGCACAGCACACAGTGCACCACAACCACCACCACATGTGAGCTCTGCATTCTGCCCATCCGTGAAGGCAGTGTCCGAAAAGCTAGTGCTTGGGGACGGTACCTTACTCATGAGTACCTCAGTGGTACCTTTACATGTCTGGGACTTTTAACACCGGCGACCTTCTTATCACAGGGTCAACTCCCTGACCATTACACTACCGACCCTACAGCATGTGACTACGTGACAGGTCAAGCTGAGCAGGCAACACATTTTCGTTGTTTCTGGTTTGTATAGTATAGAGGGAAGTGCTGCATCCTCGAGTGCGTTCCCTCTTTTCGTGCCTCTTGTTGTCTACAGATGGGGAGTACAGTGAGTGTCAGAGCAATGAGAGGAGCTTAGAGACATGAAGCGCTGCAGCTCCTGCTGCTGTCAGCCTGTTAACTCCACACGCCCTCAACGTGACAGCCAACTGTGCTTTAAAAAACCAATTAGAGCTGATGCATGCTTTTATTTAATTATTTATTTATTTAGGAAAACACTGTCTGTTTTAGTATATATTTTTAACAGTGCTTCATAACGAAAAGATCACAGAGAGCAGCGCGGCAAACAATAAAAGAAGATAACAAAAGTGACTCAAGTCTTTATAAAGGCAAGGATTTATAACAACCATGTAAATCCATGAATTCAAGTTAACTGATCAAATTTTAATTCTCAAATCATTTTGCTCTTTGTGCGACATTCAGGGGCGTGTCCAGCTTTATTTCTGATACCTGTCAGTGTAAAGACAGAAAGAAATAATAATATATTTAACGTACTGTAACAATGTAGTGTTTTGCCATGCTACATCACTATTTGTAAAAATGAGTTAGCTATTTTAGTTTTATAAGTAGCTTCACTACTAATAAGCTACTGTAAAAATGGTTTAAAATAGTGATACTTTTAATAGTTTAATAATGTAGCTTCTCCCAAACTCCACCTCTACCGTATTTCTCACATGATATATAAGCAACAAAGTCTGTGTATGAAGATATTTCAGCTAGGAAGTAGAGAGTGACGTTTGTGTGTGTCTGCCAAAGAGATTTTTCTCTGCCCAGATTTTTTGCAGTTTCCCTCTTTTGTAATGCTGTGCCCCTCAGCTTAGTGCCTCGTTGGATGATCCGTGGAAGTCCATATATCAGTAAAATGTTTACTCTCTTCCCAGGCACATAGACAATATGACAGCGTGTAATTCATTATGTCGGGCTTAAAATGAGATCTGGGTGTCGCTGGCTCAGCAGCTCCCATTTGAACCCACTCTGCTGTAAAGCAAAGCCTCCAATTTGTCAGATTTTTCATATACTTTCATATTTCAAATTCTGCTTTCTGCATTCTTGTGAGTCCCCCAGGAGATCAATAAAGGAACACACATTTACTCATGCGCATTTACTGGATTCTTCTTTAGGTGGAAAACATTTTTTCCTAAAGAAATGTACTGCGTAAACTAGGGACGGGAATCAGACTCAGAACCAGTTCCAATAGATCAGTTCCATCAGAATTGTAGCTCCAACATTATCGATTCTTCTTAACGATTCTCCCATTTCCCAGCTCCACGTTTTCCACTTTTCACTTTTTTCCACAAGTTTTGCATCGCGGTTCATTACGTCACACTCTCTGCGACTTGACCTTCAACCACGAGGAATCATGAGCATAAATGATGTTTTTCACGATGTAAACACACACGCTGCGTTTGTTAGCGCTAAAACCTTCCAGTTCAGTTCAATCTTCCCATTTATTACAGACAAAACTTACATTTTAGCTGATAAACAACAACAAACAGCGTTCTACTCACAGTACAGACATTTACTTGATATTTATTTATTCCCGACGCGCGTCCACAGCGCCATTGTGCCGCGGCTCTCATATGGAACGCCCTCAAGACAAAAATGTACTTCTCTCCCAGAAATGAGTCAAAAATGAGTTATAGACCAGAATCAGTCCAAATGCTCAAAAATGACCAAAACTTAAGTATTTCTTCATTTTACATTAACCAGAAAATATTTATTCCATTACTGTATATAATGTTAGAGAGTAAAAAATAAATATAGAAAAATATAAATAATTTTATTCTGTATCCAGATGGATTCCAAATGGATAAAGAAGTGTTTCCACCTGCACTAACCTTATTGTTCTTCATAAACTAAACCATAGAATGTCTCTGCATAATAACAACTCTGAATATCAATATGAATGTGTTGATGTTCACAGTCTTGTGCAGACATCATTTTGGGGAAAATAAACTGGTTGCTTTTGGTGTGGAAGACTGTGTAGAACTACTTTATACACACTCAAAATCCTACTCAGGAATCGATAAGAGAATTGATAAGGAATTGGATTGATAGGCAGAATCGATAGTGGCACTGATATTGATCAAATCTTATCAATTTCCACCCCTCCCCCCCAAATCAAAGGCATGCTGCTTGCTAAAGCCTCCAGTTTTACTGTGTCGTGTCTGACATTTTCCCCTTCAACTTAATGCAATTAGAGGAAAAACATTCTCCCAAATAATGTTTGTAATAACATGAAACATCTTGCAGTTATCGCGAGATCTGAAGCACCTCAGGTACTTACTTCATGTTTGCACGTTTGTCTTTTGTGAAAACAAATGAGAGGGATTTATCCTCGCTGCTACACACACGCACACACACACGCACACACACCGAGCTGTTCTTTTTCTATTCTGCTTGGATTAGTTGCACTGTCCTATATTTTTCCTTTCCTTGTTCTCGTTTGTTGAAGGCCTTGACAGTGTGATAATATTGAGGTCAGAGAATATTATACAGCAACCTTCAATACATGCACAAGCTCAAACTTTGCACCGTGCCCATGCCACACATTAACCTTCTGTCAGAAAAATACTCTTCGCTCGCATCCCGCCGGAGCAAAGTAGCGTGCTGCGATTGCTACTTCACTCATGCATGAGAGAAAAGGATGCAGTATGTACAGTACAAATGTGAATTTTGTTTACTGCTCCATAGTGTAAAATGAGGGAAGTGTTGTGCCTCGTGCATGTCAGGAAATTACCGGTCAAGAGTCTGACACAAAATATTAATATTAACCCATTTGACTGTAAATATTTTGCATACTGTAGAATATGAATGAGTGGGTGAGTGATTATTTGTCTTTGTGAACAACCAAGTGTGAGCTCTGCCTCTGACCCATCCGTGAAGGAGCAGCGGTCTGGTCAGCAGATGGAGAGCACCAGGGGAGCAGTGCTTGGCGACGGTACCTTGCTGATGAGTACCTCAGTGGTACCTTTTACCAGTTCAGGGCTTGAACCAGCGACCTTCTGATCCCTGGGCGAACGCCCTAACCGTTAGAGCCTTAGGGTTAAGAGCCTTGCTCAGGAGCAAAGTGAATGTAGTGCTGGAGGTAGAACACAGGCAGTTTTAGGGAAAAAGTAAAATTAAACTCGACTCACTTAAATACTTTATTCAGGAACTTATCAGTAACAATCAAATAATTTCAATTTCTCATTCTTTTAGAAAATGTTTTTTAATATGTTTTTAATACGCTGCCTGTATTGTTTTGTTAATGTTTGTTGGCATGTTGAATGCACTGTATGGGGGATAAATTAAATAAATTACAGTCATTTCATTCTGCATGTAAACAAGTATGTAGCCTATACAGTTATAATAATGAAGATTAACTGAATAGAAGAATATTATTAATTGTGAACATTTTCAATTGCCATTTTAGTTTAAATACATTTTATTTGCATTTACACATCCCTGTTTAACAAATTGCAAAGTAGCATACACATATTAGTGCATCTCAAAACATTTTAATATTATGAGAAAACTCTGTTTTCATCATTTAAACAAGCTATATTCATTACTCATAAACTGAAATATTTCATACTTTCTTTTCTTACTGAATAATATGTACGATCATTTAAAATAGTATTTACAATAGAGAAGCCATCATAACCTCATTGGGATTTGATGTTACACAGTTAAAAATATTTAAAATTAATTTTAATATTGTTTCACCTTTTAAGATAAAATTTCTTTAAGAGCACCCTACATCACAAATATGAAGTATTTCTGGATGATACAGCTTGGATGTAGTTAGCTACTTATTCTCTGTATCTTGAAGTGTAGTAACTACTATACTACTGTAAAACAGGTTACTTTTAATCATAAGCAGCTCGTAATGTTTAAAATAACTTCTCCAACACTGCCATCCACACTAACATTCTTTCCATCCTTGAAGCGGGGTAAGGCTGCACGCTTCCTGTCAGGTAAAAAGATGTGTATGCCATGGTCAAAAAAAACAGCCCCGTCAACACGGCGCTGGAAACACGTCAGAGACTTATCAATATCACACTGGGGAAAAGAATATCATCAGCTCAGCGCTTTCCTCTGAGCCTCCCCCGGTGGAGAAAATGTCCGCTCATTAAACCTCTTCCACAACGCAGGATAAACCACAGCGCAGGAGAGCGGGGCTTTGAGGAGTCTACAGGGAGTTCACTGATATGAAAGAAAGAGAGGGGGAGAGAGACAGGGAGAGATGAGTGTAAGTATTGATCTCAAACAACCATGAAACAACAGCAAGCATTAGGGAAAACTCTAGAAAAGAAGAAAATCTATTTGTTTCTTGAAGATGGCTGGAGAACAGTGTACGATGAGGAGCTCAGTAAACAGAAAACATCGCTGGTCCAACATGCTCGGATTTTTAATGCAATAATGTGCAACCTTGCCATCCCTGAATATGATAAAAGAAGTTGTTGTACACATCGTATGTAACAATGAAATCCCAAATGCAACAGAACAGTCAAAACCCAGTTTTCTCTCAGAAATTTACCTCTAATTAATCTCTCATCTTTAAACGTTTTTGTGAGGATATCGGTCTATATATCAATAGAGGTGTGAACCTTCACTGGTGTCATGATTCAGTTCGATTCCGATTATCATGTCTACGATTTGATTCGATACAATATCTTGGTAAATCACGATGCAGTTGTAGCCAAAAATGTTTAGATATTTGCATTAAATGCATTATTCATAAAGATGTCCAAATGTTTTGAAATGGCATGCCATACATAAACATATTTTGTGTATTTTTTACTTTGTTTCTTCCACCTACATAAACTACAGTATACTGCTATGTATTTTTCTGTTCATGGAAGGAAGGCAGAAATTGGAGCTGTAATCATATTCAAGAAATCTTTCTCTTTTTGCTCCAAGCTGTCTTTGTGTTCTTCTCTCTGAACTACACCAGCTTCAACACAACAACACTCTCTCCTCTGTCCTGGAGGAGAAACTGGGGCTCAGGCTCGAGGCGTTTTTTGGGGTGGTGGGGGTTGGAGGTTGATATTTGTTGCCGATGCTGTCTTATCTGCCAAACCTGAGCGTGTTGCCGGTGTTTGTTGCATCCTGTGTGCCTCAGCAGCCTTAAAAGGTTACGCAAAGAGCGGCGCATTTCACCGTATTGCACAGAAATGCATTTCCAATGAGCTGCCAGACATCCTGCAATGATGAGAGAATTTGGTAGAGTTTGGTGGCTGTGCTGTGGTGCGTTCACAGTGACATAATCACATGCTTTAACTAAATGTTTGTTTAGAGTTTAGAAGACAATTTCTGTGTGGTTTTGGCCATTGTACCTAAGTTATTGTCTAAAATAAATCTTGGAAACAGTCTCTGTGGATGTGTCTCATTTTCTTGTGCGATGCCAGGCCTTATAATAGTGGGTAAAAACTTTATTATGAGTATTATAAAAGGATGTGGTGCTAAAGCAGCTGAATGGTGGTTTTGGTGAAAAGTATAACTCTATAAAAATATAAAATATTCATTTAATACAAAGATGTCTCAGCAATCTTCTACATCAGCAGATGACGCCGTATAAAATAATTTGAGCAAAATCAGCATTTCTGAGAATATCTGTCATGTTGAGATTATCATGCATTGCACACTCTTTGGGTGGATATTAATAACTTGCTGATAGAAACTAACTCCATGTGCCTTCCCATAACAATTAGGGCTGTGAAGCTTCACTGATCTCACGATTTGATTTGATACGATTACGATTATCAGGTAAACAATTCGATACGATATGATATCAAATTATATATTTCAAATTGCACGTAGATTGTGCATGGATCGCAGATTGGGCAGCCATAGCTACTACCGGGATGTTCTTTTTAAGTAGAATTTTTATGCTGCAACCAGACACTCACAAAGCAATGTCATTATGATATAATCCTGGGGTTTTCAACTCCTTCTGTCCCAGAGACCACCACTCAGAATATGTGTCTGTTTATTAATAGAGGTGTGAGCCTTCACTGGTCTCATGATTCAATTACGATTATCATGTTAATGATTTGATTCGATACGATATCTTGACACATCACGATGCAGCCATAGCTATATTTTTTTAGATATTTGTATTAAATTCATTATTCATAAAGATGCCCAAATCATCTGGAAATGTTTTGAAAAATAATTAAAATGAAATAATTTTTAAAAAGTGATTTCAGTAGTGAAACTGGACTGGGGTGCGTTTCCCAAAAGCAGAGTTGCTAACTACATTAGCAACTAACATTGTGTACATTGACAACTAACATAGTGTTGCTAACATAGTAAGCAATATGTTAGCAACTATGCTTCAGGAAACACACCCCTGCATGTCACGGACCACCTTCAACGCTGCCGCGGACCACCAGGGGGCAGCGATAATCCCTGTTATAATCGATTATGGTCTGCCACTGCATCAATACAGAATCGTCCACATCTGCATTGCAATGCCTTGATTATGTGATTAATTTCACCACCTCTAGTCTATTTTCTTGAGTAATTCTTGGAAGAATGAAGTATGAAGTGCACTCCAGCTGTAAGGGCTACCCACTGAGTCTCAGCGCTGTCAAACAAGAACAAACCTTCCAAGTTCTTGACCACAAGAGTCTCTGTGAAGCGGAAGCTTTAATATCAGGGACTGAAATCAAGGCTGTATTACACCAGAGCTTCGCCTTCGGAAAATTGTCAGTAGGATCTTTACCTCAGAAAAATTCTGTGTTCTCCAAAGACTGTTGGAAATGTTTAGCAGCTATTTTTCTAGGATGAAGCTAAAATAATCTTTGTTAGTTGAAAGCTGCTGAACATTGTGATATCCTGACTGGGGTCAGCAGTTTGCACTTTATTAATGAATCTGAATATTTTCAAGCACTATTATAGCGATCTCTGATAAGTGTGCATTTTGATATAAATAAAGTGTATGTGTTATCAGAAGTTTGATGGTTGATTCTATGGGTGTTGAAATTAATTGCACAATCAATGCATCGCGATGGACAATTCTGCCTCGATGCAGTGACAGACCATAATCGATTATAATAACGGAGGATTTCTTCTGGCGGTCCGCTGCCCCCTGGTGGTTTGCAGGGGAACTGCGGATGGTCTGTGACATTCAATCCAGTTTCACTACTGAAATCACTTTTGTCTCTCTTTCTACTTCTAGTTTAAAGATTATATTTTACAATCTACTTATTTATTGCCTATGCTTTGTGCCTTGTTTGTTTTTTGTTCTTTGCACTGTTAAAACTGGAGCCACATTGTCCGGTCTCTCTGTTGACTTGTACAGTATATAGCAGAGATGACAACGTTTACTTTGACTTTTGATCTTTATGAGTAATGAATTTAATGGAAGTTTGTAAAAAGTAATAAAAAAAAAAAATCTCCCTCCCACACTCATACTGCTTAGTCTGAGTGGTAGTGCCTGGAACAAAAGCAGTTGAAAACCAGTGGATTATATCACAATGACATTGCCTGGTGATAATCTGGCTACGGCATAAAAAATTAAGTTAAATTAGACATCCTGGTAGCAACTATGGTGTGCAATGTGGAGTAATGTAGAAAAGTTGATGAAATGCATCATGCATCGAGATATCGTATCGAAGCGAATCGTTGACCTAATAATTGTAATCGAATAAAATCGCTGAGACCAGTGAAGGTTCACACCTCTCATTGATTCGCGTTTCATTGACGTTAACACCTTTAACACTGCAGTGCATTATTGTCACAAAAATGTCTTCTATTGTTATAACTACAGTCAAAACGATATGTTCCTTTATTATATATGTATTCTACACATTTGTATTTGAGAAGTGTTGAGATTGTAGAGCAAGTTTACTTTACTTTTGTTCGTCTGATAAATAAAAAAAGGAGAGAATGTCTCTTGCCATCATCCTCAACTTCGGGCGAATTTCAACAGCTGCCTCTGCTGCCAATAAAAGATTAATAAATTCCCTCCACCTCGGGGCAGGTTGAAAGATCCACGAAACACAGTCACGAGCTGGTGTAGTTGCAGACAATGTCAAACATAAACACAAATTCCATTTAAAAGTTTGGCTTGTTCATAAACACTGCTGTAGTGTACGTGACTGTTCATTCCTTTGATCTGAATTTAAGTTAATGTCGTTGTTAAATAAGCCGTGCCACAAGTCCGCGGTGTCCTCATGTGCTGAGCTCTGTTTCCTCTAATCAGCAAATTGAATCAGGTGTATAAGTGTTGGAATATTACACATGGAATAGCTGCTATAAACACAGAATTGCAGTTATATATTAAAATATGGACTGCTTTCTTATTTTTCACACACCTGCAGCTGTAATATCTCATAAAAGAATAACAACCTGTACATTTTACACTTACAACCACATATTGTAAAGCCTGTGAACAGAAAAAAAGTGATGTGGTCTCTTATTTTTTTCCAGAGCTGTATATTAATTAATTAATGAGCAATAAAAATAAGTGTTATAAATAATAATAGCTAAAAATAATGATAAATATAAAATTAATTTCACATTTATATTTATAGATTAATTAAATGATACACTGCTTTATTAATATTTGATTAATTTTTAAGGTTGTTTTTAAAAGGCCACCAATATGTTACATGAAAATGCTATCATTTTATCAACTGAACAATTAACAAAACTGCCACAAGCAATTATTTTAAACAAACAAACTATCATCACTCAAATGTGCGTACGACTGGTCTTGACTGTGCGTAGATTCTGTTCTTAGCTAAGAACAAATTCCAGATAAGAAAACATTGGTGAATGCCAGAACCTTCGTGAGAAGTGCGTAAGAGGGGTTTAAGACAAAATTTGTTCGTAAGAATGGTTGGTGAATGAGGCCCAATGCTATTTCTCTGCCTGAAAGTAGCTTACTTTACTCCTCAGTTTACACAGGAACCTCTCAAAGCCGAGATAAAAAAGCTTTTGAACTCATTATTTGTGTTGTTCTCTTCTTATGCAGACTTTAAGCAGTTTTATGAGCTGGTCTTTAAATAGAGCTAATCCCACTCCAGGGCTTGTAGGTTTACAGCTCCAAATGACAGCTATAAAAAATGCACATGAAAATCCCTTCGTTTTCTTTTTGGATTCATCTATTTTTCATCAGTAGGACTTGAACTGTATTGGTATTTCAAACCGGGCTGCCGTACTTTATGTAGCGCTGGCAGTGAGAGTTTGCCGCGTTCTCCTAATTGGACGAGGACGAATACACAAACGCTGAATGAGAATAAGGTGGCTACAAAGCAGAAAACTCCATTTCCATAGAAGGTGCCTCCATTTGGACCATTAATAAAGGACGCGCCTTCATGCTAAAGTGGAAAACAAGCAGGCGTGAGATTGCATTCTTCTAAACTCACTGAATAAAAGATTATGCAAAGCTAAGCTCATTAAACACCCATATATTATCATTTTATTGTTTTGAAGGACCGGGTTCGAATGTAGGTTATTGTGGTGTTGCTCATGGCAGCGGGTGAAACTGAAACGGTGCTCAACCTTCTTTCTGCAGAAAAAGGGAAATCAATGCTCTGTAATGGGCTGTTGGATTGTTTATGTGTAATAAGCTGAGCTGTAATAATCACATCCAACTGGCCAGTGTTGGGCAAATTACTTCCAAAATGTACTACATTGTATATTACTAGTTACTGTTATCTCTGAAAATATTGTAAGTATTGAACAGACTCTAGTTCTCCACTGCTGTTACGATATTGAAACTGACCTCCTGCACATTTAGTGTAAAAGACATAATCCAAGACCATAATTGTAGGCTGAGTAACGCATCCTAATTGTCTTTCCTTCTACTTCTTTGAAGTGTATGTTTTATATTCTATTTATATATTGCTTATTATATGTGCCTTATTTGTTCTTTGCACTGTTTAAACTGGAGCCACGTCATTTCATCTCTCTGTATACATGTACAGTATATACAGTAGCAGAGATGACAAAGTTTACTTTGACTTATTATTTTTTTTCTGTGCTTATTTCAAAGTACACGACTGCTAAATGCTTATATCTCAAGAGACGTAAGTCCAATTTTGCATAATAGTACAAACAATCAAAACTAAAATATACAGTGTTACTATTTGAACAATAGGGGACGCTAAATTGCTACATAAATTTATGCTGTGTTATAATAGAGCTTTTTTGCAATTTATTTGCTGATTTTGATGTCTAACTCCGTGACTGCTTTCTTCATCGCTTAGTACATCACCTGCTGTTGTGTTGCTTTTTGTGACTTTTGGTTGGACCCCATTTATTTTTATTTTTATATAATTTTTATTGTCATTGGTATTGGAGCAAAACATCAAGTCAAATTCCTTGTAAGTGTTACCATACTTACCAATAATAATGCCAATAATATCTCATTCTGTCTGGGCTATGATGCATTTGAAGTTGTATGTATATTGCCTTTACAGTCTCTTAAAGTCTTTTGGGGGACTATGTGTGTGACATTCACTTATTTGCTCATTTTATTATTCATCTACCAGTTATTTTCTCTCAGCGCTGCGTAACTGGCAGCAGTACTGATGAAGATGCCTCAATGTGTAGCATGGAAATTGGCTGCGATGTCATTACAGCAAAAAGAACAGGAGGCGGTGGGGAAGATGACTACATTTCTTACTTTAATGGAAAGGGAATGCCTAGAGTCATTTCAAACCCTGTTGTCATGGAGATGAGGAAATGTCATCATACTTCCAAAAGCATTTTGTTTCTAAACGCATGGCACATTTGCATTCTCATATTTGCATGATGTTTTGCTTTTCAAAATGCAGTAATTACATTCTGCACAGTAAAATAAAACTACAGTGTCTCCTTTAACCGATGCTGGGTATTTCACCCTGCTGTCGTTCAGATGTAGCAGACAGTGGCTTATAAATGATGCTGCACCAGGTGTTTGTCCATTGCTTAATCTCACATGCTGTGCTTGTCCTCCATCTTGTGGTAGAAAAGCCTCATTACACCCGAGAGAATATACTGGAATTTGGAAAAGTCAATTCTCCTTGTTCTTTTATCTGATTATGAAGAAAAGCACCATTTTGTTCCCTTTATTACTTTAATTATATCTGTTGTGATGCTTTCTATTAAATGTAAAGTGCATTGATGACATTTTTCTTCATTATGTGCCAAAGCTGCTTTAAATTCTGTAACACTAGTTGTGAGTGTAGAGTGTGAAAATAATTCTGGATATACTGTATTTTGTGAGAACTTTAAGATAAGAACTTTAATCTGCCATAAAAATCTGAAACATCTTGCATTGATTTAGACATTTGAAAAAAAGAAATTTTATCCTAGAAAAAGTCATTGGTAGGCAATCATAGCTTATTATTATTATTATTATTATTATTATTATTATTATTATTATTATTATCCACAGTTAAGACCGTTTGAATTGATGGGTTGAAGCAGGCTCTAAATTTAAGCATTTAAATTATTATATTTTATCATATTAATATCCCTTTTTTTGGAACATTTTCATCTCCGTTTAACAGGTGGACTGACTGGACAATGAAAGGATGTTAAATCTATAGTGTATGTAATGTTAAATATTTCCACAAACAACGTAATAATCATAATGACAGTCATAATGAAGTTTATCACAAACAAGGAAATTACTCAGAGCTTGGTGCTAAGACAGTTAAGGTAAAATGATTATAAAATACACAAGATACTATTAAAAATAAATAAATAAATAAATAAATAAATATACATAATAATGCATGATTTTTGTTCCCACTTAAATAAGAATATGAATATGTTTCTTCACATCTTAATCATACACTCATAACACACAGCTTGTGGTTCTATAGTGAGCTCAGAGATGATGGGGTATTGTGCAGAAGTAATTTGGTCCAGCTGGGAGTATTTTGAAGGGTAAACAGAAGGAATGCATCATGGTAATAAGTCACATTTGCATGATCTCTTTGACATTGGCGGTGTGGATGTGATGAGCTGCTTTTCCCCTCAACAGTGGAAAATCTCTCTGGGAGTCACATGGTGGCACTGTGACACAAGATTACTCCTTAATCCGTCAAAGAGGTGTTTTCCTCCCTCGTGTACGTCCTTTCTTCCATTCTTCTTCTGTGATAAAAATATCCCCGCCAGAGTGTTTATAAGCATGTATATGGACATATAGGATCTTTAAAGCTTGTGTGAACATGACCTTACGGTCCTTGTACAGCAGACCCGGCTGTTCTTATTCATACACGTCTCTCCCGGGTGACGGGCAAAAATAAAAAGGTCACAGGCATGAAAAGTCTCTTGGAAAGTTACTTTAGTGGCATGAAAATCCCCATCACAAGCTATAATGGTTGTCCGTTTTGATTAAGCGCTTAGTTCCCCCTTGACTCTCCACCTACTGCTGGACTTATTATTGAAATAATCCCTGATACTTTGAAAGAAGAAAATCCTACAAACAGACAAACAGAGAGAGGGTTATAAATGGGTTGGGACGGGGGTGGAATTCATTACATATTTATCTATAGAAGTGTTAAATGCAGCTGCCAAGTTGGACTTCACAGACGATGCCACTATAACAAGAAGACTCAGCTCGAACCTCAACATCTTAAGGCTGCTTGACTAAAAACACAAGACAGCACACAGGCTGGATGTTCTCCAGAACCCTTTCATAACTTGTTTATGTAGTGATGAATAAGTATCAACTAACATTTATTATGCTGTTTTTTCAAAGAAATATGTTACAAGACCATTTACATTTTTGTCATTTATACAGAAGAGCATCATTTTGTTCACATGACAAAACTTATATCAACACCTTCTGAATGAACTCTACGTTTTAAGTGATTATTTCCAGTAAAATGAAAGCAGTAATACAGCTGCAATACTGTCAAGTTTGACTTCACAGACAACAACAAAACTGAGCCAGAATCTCAGCATCTCAAGAATGCAAAGTGTCTGGATGTTCACCAAAATCCTTTTATAGGGGTTTACAGTGTGACAAATAAGTATTTCATATTTCTCTTTAAAGAAGATGACATGTTTCTTTTTTGTAGTGGAATGAATTCTAGTGAATACTAGACTGACCAATATGTACATTCACAGCCTTTACCAGAGGCTATTATCCAGAACAACGTATGTCTGTACTTTGTCATCATTCTTTGTCAAAGAAAAAGACAAAATTTTCATTACTGAATTTAGTGTTTCCTCTTCATGAATAGTTTGTTAAATAGCTCAGCGTTTACATTACTGGCGATTACCAGAAGCTCTTAACCACACTGACTGATAATTTCACATCACAGGGACGGGGTGAGGGTTTCCCTGAAGCAACTTGGGGTTAAAGGTAAGTTCTAGCAGTAGGATAGAGCTGAATTTGAACCTATGACCTATGGGTTTGTAATGTGTTGCTTATTTTGAAATGTTCAATGTACTTTGTATTCTAATATTATATATGAGTATATGTATGTATGTATGTTCATGTATACTGTATATGCATGTGGCTATGTACATGTACATACATATATGTATGTGTATTGCTGAAATTATAATAAATAAATCGCTGTGCAATTTATTTTAAATGAAGGTAAGCACATACATTAATAAAATACAATAATAAAAGGGTAAACCTTTTGTCCTTTCAAACATTATTATTATTATGGGAACATGAGTGTTTCCCCTCCCCTGGCTCCCGACTCGCTCAAACCTTGTTCTAATGCAATGTAATAACTTAATTGAGGGCAAAATAAAAGTGTAAATATAAAGTAATAAAAATTTTATAAAATTAGACCCAAAAATAAACCTTAATATTACAGTTATTTTCTCTGCAGTATTTAAGCTAAAGTACAGTATGATCAAAACTTTTCTTTTAAAGTCATTAGACTGTTTGAGACATTGCATTTGCTCGTGCAGTTTTCTAACTATTTATCTGACCATTTCCACATTATAGGGACAGCGTTTTCCTGAGACAACTTAGAGACTAAAGTCTTACACAGAACCACAACGGAGCAGGATTTGAACCTATCAAGAGGGAATTAGGCAAAAATTAGGCAAAAATTGATCATATATTTAAATCATGAGAGTGTGTATGGAAACAAGACATGTTTAGTTTCTAAATTCGTACATTTTTGAGGATTTGCCACTGGAATTGTAATACTTCTTAACAATCATTGGGTCTCATTCAACAATCCTAATTCACCATAATCTTTTTTTACTTTTAATTTTTTTAAGTAAAGTTATGAAATAAATAGTATAATGATGTGCAAATGTAGAAATTGAAGAAAACACAATACGTTTATGTTTTGCACAAACAAGAATGCAACAAAATCTGTGTAGGAGTGCTCTTTAGGCACAGTAGATTCTGTTCTCAAATATGAAAATCTGAGTTAGATGATGTTAGAATCTTGGTGCATGAGTGGGTTCTACGAACAAATTTCTTTTTAGGAATGGTTGGTGAATGAGGCACAATGTGCTTGAATGACGGTCATTTGAGAAGTTTCCTTTCTTTAACCTGTTAACCTTGCAGTTCCGTTTTACAGGGGATAGATTTGTCCTGAATGATAACTTCAGTTCAGTTGAAATTCTGTGTAAATCTTCCAAAGTGTTGCTTTAAATGGCAGAATGCAAAGACCAGGATTTTATTTGATATTTGAATGGCCAGAATATATGACACCAGGGACAATTTTGTGACAAAAATTAATGTCTTGCAGAATCACAACAATAAATGAGCAGTATTACTTGGAAAGATTATCTGTACAGACATGGTATGGCACTCAGTATGTTACTGGATAGTCGAGCGTTTTTCATTTGAAGTCACTCGCAGCAGATCAGTAACCTCTTTACTGTCTGTGGCACACAAATAACAAGAATCTGACCTCAGCTGAACAGCTGGATTATTATCAGACGAGACTTTGATGTCAGAATTGAAACAACTGCTACTGCTGAACTCATGGATCAAAAGGCCGTGAGAGTAAGTTAGCCAGCTCTGTCATTAAACGCTGTGTGTTTTGATGCCTCTGTAATTTGTAAGCTTTGTGAAAAGAAAGGCTTTTCTACTTTCACTTCTAAGACAGAAGTACTGCAATAAAATCTGATGCTGTACTGGATTCCTGTTTGATCAAAACTGCCCTCGTCCCCGAGACCGCCAGAGTGGAGTTGGAACAGTGAAAATATGCAAGGTAAATCCCACTGGGCTGTTTGATTTGTCTAGCGCTTTCTTCTGTTTTCTTCTGGAAAAAGAGAAGGTTATAAACATGTGTCAAGTTTCCTCATTCACCAACCGCTCTTAAGAAGAAATTTGTTTTTAAGTGAGTAATTTTTTTGTCATTGTGAGCTCTGCATTTGACCCATCCGTGAAGGAGCAGTGGGCAGGGGCTTGGGGATGGTACTTTGCTCATGAGTACCTCAGTGATCCCATTTCCCCCCTGGTGCCTACTGTGTGCTGTACTATGCTGGGGTGTGGTGTGTTCACAATCACTGACTTCAATTCAGTTGACATTGGGAACATTCTGGTATCTCGACTGGTTTTGGGGAATCTCATACACTACATTCCCAAAAGTATTGGAACCCACCTCCAAATCATTGAATTCAGGTGTTCCGATGGGGGTTGTTGTTCAGGGATTGGGTTTGGCCCATCAGGGTCGGGTTAAATACTTAACGCACAGAACGCAGGGTCTGCAAACGTACGCGTCACGTAGCATCAAGTATACCCTGGCCCTTAGTTCCAGTGAAAGGAACTCTTAATGCTTCGACATACCAAGAGATTTTGGACAATTTCATGCTCGGAAGTGCCTTATGATGCTTTTCGTAACTTAGCAACAACGAGTGCCGAGAGAAAGTGCTCTGCAAGTGAGGTTTTAAGCGCTCTAAGCAGCAAAAATGCATTTGGTGGACACAGGCCCTTAGAGCGTAGACTGTGAGCCAGACCTTCTCGTCCAACATTAATGGCTGACCTCACAAATACTCTTCTGGTAGAATGGTCCAAAATTCCCATAAACACACTCCTAAACCTTGTGGACAGCCTTCTTAGAAGAGTTATATCAAGAAAGGGTGGACCAACTCCTCATTAAAGCCAGGATGGCTCCTCATTAAGAACAGGATTTCATTAAGGTTGGTGTGTGTAGCGGCAGGTGTCCTAATACAATATAGTGTACAAGTTGCAAGGAGCATGAGGTTTTAGATTAAAATGTTTTAGAAAGGAATGCTGATGTGGTCGATTTCAACTCGGCCTTTTGGCAAGTGAAGCAAGCTACTGATTCAGCTGTTTTTAGTGACAAACTCCTTTAACCTTGCAGTGAATGCTGGAGAACCTTTAGAAAAACTTAGTTGCAATAAAAGTGCACAATCCTGACCAAAACTTTCAGTGATGGCAGAGTCAGAGTGGCTTGGACCTCATAAAACAGGACAGAAATCACCTTTTGACCTCGCGATGGCCAATGCATTTCCTCAGTGATACAGTAATAGCCTCTGAGAGCTCTCTTTTGTCTTTCCACCTTTTCCTTTTTTTCAATTTGTCCTTTCCGTGACCTGCTCCATCCTGAAAATCTTTTGTGGTAAATTGGAAGATCCCAAAAGGCAGAGTCATTATAGGAGACATGAGTCAGATCACAAGGCAAGCAGATACAAGCCAGACAAATCCATATTAATGAATTAAATACAGATGTCGAAGAGGCACAAATTGAGAAGATAAACAAAACAAGAGAATGCAGTTTGACTGACGATGGAGCAGTTTTGAAGATGAAGATAACAGACTTCCCAAATATAATGTGCACACACATGATTATGTGCACAAACACCAGAAAAGGCAGGAACAAGAAATATAACAACATGGCACGTATTTACCAGGGATGCACCAATCCAACTTTCAATACTGATGCTGATACTTGGGCTTTGTGTACTGTTATTCTGTTCTGCTTTTGTAATAATTACACAGCCATATGTATATGCCAAATGATTTATTATTAAAATAACATCTCAAACATGATTCCTTTAAACACAGTTGTGTAATTTAGTGACGCTCCCTAATCCCATTTTTACCTAGAAACTGTAAAGCTCATTTAAACCACAGCTAAATGTGACCTCTCCAGTGCAGTGCTTGGGGATTGTACCTTACTCATGGGTACCTCAGTGGTTGTCATGACCCCCCTGGACTTTTGTTAAGCGGCCAGCAGATGCCACCATTGTTTAGTTTTGATGTGTTCAGTTTTGTCCTGTGTGCTCTGTCTATCAAGTTGTTGTCCCACATTCCCTTTGTCTCTGATTGGATGATCACAGTTTATTAGTTCCTTCACCTGGTTGTTGTTTGTTTTTCGTCCAGCCCACTGTTTCTATTGACTCTCCCTTCATTGGTTTATCCTGATTATTTTCTGATTGCTTTTTGATCGGTTCCCCTTTGTTTAATTGATCCAGCCCCTCATTTCTGTTTTCTGATATAAGTTTAGCTTTTCCCTATTGTCTCTGTTAGTCCACCCTCACACTACCCTCCCTGTGTCGGCGTGGTGTGTATTTTTTAAGAAGGTACAAAGAAGAGTTTTGTTTGGTTTGTGGCCCTTGTGCCAGTTTTGTTTTATGTTTGAAGTTTGTTAATAAATATGGCTTGCACCGTGACCTCGCCTCATGTCATGCCAACACCACACCTCGTGAGAGTGGTATGCTTACTGTTCCAGGATTCAAATCGGCGACTTTCCGAGCACAGGGCGAACACCCTAACCGTTACGCTACCAACTGCCCCAAGAATAACCCCCAATGGTTTTTATGAATTCTGACTCTGTAATGTACTGAAAATGAGTTAATATTCACAAGACATTCCTGTATAATTGAACAATTTTACAAAGTTATTGTAGTTATTGTGAGGTGGTGGTCTAGTGGTTAGGATATTCGACTCAAGAGGTCATGGGTTTGAGTCCTACCTCTGGCATTACCTTGACTGGGTCCCTGAACAAGACCCTTAACCCCAAGTTGCTCTCAGAGAGAAATTCGGAAATGGAAATCCCTCTGGTGTGTGTTTCCCAAAAGCATAGATGCTAACTACATTAGCAACTAACATAGTTTACACTAGCAGCTAACATAGTGTACATTAGCAACTAACATAGTTTACACTAGCAGCTAACATAGTGTACATTAGCAACTAACATAGTGTACATTAGCAACTAACATAGTGTTAGCAATATGTTAGCAATTATTCTTTTGGGAAACGCGCCCCTGGATGAGAGTGTGTGTCAAATGCCGTAAATATGAAAAGGTACCAGTTTAATAGTAATACAACACTACCTTGACATTAAAAGAAAATAAATTGGGCAGTCATTCAGTTTAGAAAATCCTCCATTTCTACATTATTTTCCCCAATATAATAACCATTAAACACAATCAGATAAGCTTAAACTGCCAATTTTGTCGTCATCTCCAAAAATATATAATGCTTGAGAAAACAGGATGTGGCAGCCGCGCCTGATCTTAGGGGAAGTGTCAAAAATAGGAAGTGATGCATTTCAGGCACAGCGATGTGACCAGCGTGGCATTAAAGAGGAGTATTCATTTTCATTTATTCTCCAGGTTACTGTGTTCGATAAAAATGTATCTTTCCTCCAAATAGTGAGACAGTCATATACTGCCTTCAAAAAGGGGATTGATCAGTGGGCAGCTGGACCGTAATGGCTGCTGTCAGCACTAAAAAAGTAGATTTGTTTCTGCAGGAGATTCTGTCTGTCTGTCTGTCCTTTTAGAGAAAATTAATTAGATAAGAGTACATAAATCAATAACAAAGAGTTTGTAGTCAGAGATATTCATAATGCACAACTATTATTCATTCTTGATATTTAGTCTGGGAGGAAAAACACTTTCTAATCGTACGTCTTCCACTCCAGCAATTATGTGTGATTAATGACTTCCTCATTTGGTTCTTTATTGGCCTCGGAGGCTGACTGCGGAGTCATAAATATTACAGCTAAATAGTTTGACTGATGGCTCCTTTCTGATGATGGAAATTATATGAACCTCATTTGGAGTAAACGTGCAGCTTTAGACTATTGTCACGTTGTCGGGGTAACCCTTTAGGAGAGGGGACAGCTAATAAATGTCAAGTTAATAGTATTAGTGTCTGTATTTTATTATATATTTATTTATTTTTCAAAATCATCATCATGTGGAGAATGCTGAAATATAGTAATCCTGTCTTTGTTTGATTCTGGTGAAAAATGAGAACAAACCCAATGAAATGCTCCATAAAACCAGCCTCTGCCAGCCGCCGTTACCATTAATTTAGCATTAGCAGCTAACTTGATGAGGTAAACTTACTATATCACTACACTTATGTCAACTCAAACACTTTTACAGTGAATAAACCAGTCTGCAGCTAGGATTAGTTAAGATGTGCTTGGTTGAATGTGACAAACTACACAATTGATGTAAATAACAAATAGCAAACAAGTTAGCAGAGATGTGTTTTACTATCAACCCACAGAACTCAGGTAACGTTAGCTGTGGTGACTTAGCTAGCTGCTAACAACTTAACCTCATAGTTGTCAATGTAAGACTAGGCATATAACCTAAAACCTTGGTCCAGTCTGCTGTCTGGTGTTCTTGACCACTTGCAGACCCGGTGGACATCAGATGCAGAGATGTGGGAAAGCTCCTGCAAACATCTACTGTACAACACCATTTGTTGAAAGTATTTGTGTAAAAAGTAACCACAGACAGAGAGGTTACTATTCCGAATAGTGCTGTCGGAAGAGAAGTCACCTGTTTAACCAACACATAACTAATGTTGGGCATAAGGCTCATCAGCTCTGATGGAGATCCACAGCCTCTCAATGCAGCAAGCTTTCGGGAGCCATGCTTCCTGGTAGCGTAGCAAGCCTGCACGTAAACATATAAACAAACGCTAACGTAATGGTAACTGGACAGTGAGCTCTGGATTGAGCTTGCCTTAAATACTCTTAAACTAAACCAGGAAAGTGAGTGATTATTTGTTATTGTAAACAGTTTTCAAATGTATTGTTTTAACGACCTAAAAGTACCAGGCAATAGAACACAACATTTTTCTGTCTTCTAATGAACTAATGTTCTGCACTTGCTTTCTGAAGTGTGTAAATCATCCAGCTGTATGCATTAATAACCACTAGCTATTTAGAGAAATGAGGAACCCACTCATGGTTTCTACACTTCAACTGATCATTTATTAACATCTTTGGTTATTAATTACAGACTTGTGGCATTTAAAACGTGACACGGTTTTAAAACTTTGTTCTGTCAACAGCGTTAATACAACACAGCTCCATTTCAGAAAAGTGTCTTAAAAAAAGCACCATTTATTCATAATATTTGATCAGCGATTTCCTTCTAGTCCTTTTAATCATGTTTCATTCCCAAAATCTCCAGATCTGACTAATCTCAACAGGGGTTTCCCCCCATAAACTCTGCACTCTCTCAAGTAAATTTATGCAATAAAAATAAACAAAAACAGATTTTTCCAGTCTGTCCTGTATATCAACAGGCCGTGAAGCTGCTGTTCCGTAATGCGCTGGATGAGGCGGGCTTTACTTATTTGGGTAGAGTCAAAAGGCCCCTGTTTCATCTCCGTGCCCATTAAAAATGTATGACAGAAGTGTAATAAGTGTTCTTCAGTCAGGGGTTTGCGCAAGGCCTCATTTGTAGCTGGTTTTTAGGAGTCTGGTGAGCTTCAGGGTGATGTAAATTAAAGATGGTTATTGCCGAGCGGCTGAGAGCCTGGAGAAGACGTCTGGAGCCTCTCTTCCTCCATCATCTTACTTCTTAGTTCTTTTCTACTGTCACAGTGGGAGGGAGCTGAGACCCAGACAAAGCTTTAAGGTGAATTAGATTAAGTCCTGCCCCAGATGCATTTGTTCCCTTTATCTGTGGTGAGAGTTGTGTGTGTGTGTGTGTGTGTGCAGCAGCCTGTTACAGCACAAGATGTGGCCACTTGACTCCGTGATTATAAAATGCCATTGCAATGAAAGTGGAGACAGCCCTGTGTGTCTACTTATGCTGTCTCATGTGCTGGACAGGAGCGGCGTAATGAGCTTTGAATTGTCTCTTTTGTTTCCATGCCGGGCAAAACATTCTCTCACCGTGGTTCCGGCAGTGCAATTTAGTCTACTTTAAAGTCTAATGAAAACCCTTCATGCTTTTACTGTTGTTGGGCTTTTGAGACATTCTATAAGTGTGTGTGTGTGTGTGAGACAGCAAACTGTGAAGTCTTTTAGGCGCTGTCAAAAGCCAACTTTCTAACACAAGTGAATTGCTTCTTACATCGTTAAAAAGCAAGACATGTCTTCTACGGGAAGCTCTACCACTACCACTAGCAAAGAATAAAAACACAACAATGTTCATCACAACCTGTTTTATTATCTGACACATGTTGGTTCAAATTACATAATTGAGATTTCAAGATTCAAGTTAAAAACGTAGATTAAACAAAATAATAAAATGCTATTCTTATACATATGCTCAAAAACAAACATTTTACATATAATGCATTTTTATACAATCTGCATTTAATGAAATGTTTAAGTCAAATTAAAACAATTAGAGGTGGTGGAGAATTTGAAACATTCTTTAAGCATGTGCTTTTCGAGGTTTTTAGGCCTGATTTGTGATGACCTGATTGTCCCTAAAAAGACATATTTAGGACTGATCCTCAAAGGGAAAATGTGTTTTGCTTTGGGACAACTGAGGTTCAGATTAAGTGTAAAAAAGTGAAAATGAGAGACTATTTGACATTGTGAACACAGCAAGGCACAGCACACAGTGAACAACCAAATGTGACCTCTGCATTTGACCTACCCATGAAGGAGCAATGGGCAGCTGCTATGGGCGACCTTCTGATCACGGGACCAACTGTCAAATACTCACTCACTTTCACTTTTAACTTAAATATTGTTATTTACAAAAGGGGGGTCCTGCTGAAAAAAGTTAAGGGACCACTTTATTAGTGAGCACCATCACTGCAGATTCTCCAGCACGCTGCAGGTGAGCGTGGTCGCGTCCCCGCCAGTTAGGAATCACATCTGGAATAGCAGCCTTCAAACATGTGCTTCTTATTATTCTCCAAGGAGCTGCTTTCGGGCCTTTACAGCAGTGTATGCAGCCAAGCGCACCAGAGGATGGCAGCAAACAGCAGTGAAGTTGTGTTGGAGGCGGCGAATGTCCTGAGATTAAAGAAGGTAGCTCTGAGGTAGGGGTATGTGTGTGTGTGAGGGTGTGAGTAGAGTGGAGTTTGGTGTGTGTTCCATGCTGTGTTGGCTGTGCTGGACACCATTAGTGGTCATTCCTCTGAGGGCAGGGATTAGTCCGTGTGTGTAGAAAGTGCTGACAGAGGGAGAGAGAGAGTGTGAGAGAGAGAGAGAGAGACAGAGAGGGAGAGAGAGAGCGTCTAATCCAAATGGGCTGCTGTAGGCTATGAACTTCTACCATATCACACAGGAGAGTAAACATTAAAACAGGCTACAGCTCCCCACGGAGACACAGAGCCACAGAGCCACAACTTCACACCACCAGCATGTCTTATAAAGGAAGTTAAAACATGTCCAGCACTGGCAAAACTTTTAGTAAAAGAAAGAAAAGACTTTTAAAATGCACATTTGTGACCCTCCACGGCAAAACCAGTCGCTTGTCGCAATGGAGGTTTCCGAGAAAAACGACCGTTAGGGTAACATTTTGGATTTTTTGTTTTTAGTGTTTTGAAACAGTGGAAGGTCTGTACTGTACTGTTGTACTGTTTATGCCCTTTCATGAAAACATAATAACTCAATTTAGAAAATTTGCGACAAGCAACTCGTTTCGCCGTGGAGGGTCACATTTGCAAACTGATGTGACGACACAAAGATGATAGCTGTGAATGACAACGTGGATTTCAAGATCTGAGAGACTCGTACATGGTTATTGATGCTTTGCAGCTGACGTCACACGCACATCCACACTGTAGCCGGGGCCATATCGAGTACCAGGCATATTGAGTACTGCACATCTGTCCAATAAAAAAGACGTATTGATCTATCTGTCTATCTATCTCACCACATTGGACACCCAGCTTCTAATAATATGCTGTTTAGCTGTTGCTATGGTATATTTAAGGTAAGAAGTGTGTATGAAGTTGGGACCCTGCAATCAGTCTGGGCGAATCTGTGGACTGGGCAGGGCATTGTTGGTTTGGATTGTAATAAAGTTTGTTTGCCCTCTATAAATTCCTGCTGTTTGAGTTTTTAGTCATCTAACCTGAAGAATTCTCTCTGAAAATGAGAACCAACACGTCACTGAATTTCACCAACTCAGTTATCAGTAAATATGCATATCAACGGCTATAAAGGAAGTAACTACTCTTAATTAAAGTTGAAGTAAAACTATTAACACTACAAACAAAATAAAATCGTGTAAAGTGTTTACAGACAAAATCGCATAAGTTTGATACATGTAAACAACTACGGAGCTCGCTGGCGTGGAGGCTAGTTCATCCACCTCCTGTAATTCCAGAACTAGTTTCCTCAAGACTAACCAGCCTTCACATCACTCTTACATCACTCATCTCTCACTTTACCCACCTAACCCGGCTCTACAATCTGACATGATTCAACTCAGCCTAGCGTAGCTGCGCTAACAACAGCTAGATAGCGCTAGCAACAGTTTACACTGTGTTGCTCAAAACAATGCCACTTACCTTTCCTTTAAGCAAAAAGATGTTCTTCTGGTTGAGATGTTGTATTTTATATGAGGATGGGTTATGTAGCAGGCAGACGTAAATATGGTGGAAGGTAAAGTCAGGCAGTGTGTTAGTGGACGTGAGTTGATGGAAAATGTCTGGAGGGACTCTGTACGGATCACATCCAATAATAGCCATCTTTACTTTGTATCTCTTAAGTTCCCATAAAACCGATAGGTAGCCTAATTGAAGTGAACTCCTTACAGGTACCGTTACGCAGAGCAATGTTTCTCAATCCCAGTCCTCGCGGACTACCACTCCGGACAGATTCAAGTTTCCCGACCCACCGCAAAGCTGATGCTACTGATTTGCTCATTAGCAACGTAGGATCAGCATGCTGCGGTGCAGGAAATACTGAATCTGTGCAGAGCGCTGGTCCACAAGGACGGAGTGAGAAACCCTGACCTAGAGCACCCAGCTGTCAGTCTGGGGCGGATACGGTACTCACAATGGTGACAGCAAGGTCAGATGACTAAAGGGAATTATTATAAAGGGGGACAAAATTGCAATTTTTTTTCACAACTTTGACTGGCTCCTCAAACTTTAATGCAACAAAAACCCTAAAACCACTGCAACTTTCATCACAATTTTTTTTAGAAAAGCTGCCACAAAATCACGCATTTTAGGCCACAACAATCTCAAAAAAGGCCGGCGAAATCCTGGAGGGACTGACTTATTGTATTTCTGTACAAACTGCCTGCTAGAAGATAGTTCTTTATGTTACTGCACTATTCAGGGTTAGTAAGTAATGTGCATAATGTTGATCATGTTTGAACTCATGGACAGAACTTTTACAGCCCACCTTAACTTTCATTTACTGTTATCTACATTAACCTTATCAGCGTGTGGATTTGTGGGTGGAGTGCTACTTTAAAGTTCGTATCAAACAGGAAATACTTAATTTTCTATCTTGTGGAGGCCTGTTTCTCCCCCAACTGCCCATAATAAGGCTTCTATTATGTTTTTATAGTGAGGTTAATAGTTCAGGGTTAGCCTCACATCACCAAGGTGTACTGTACGTCCCACTCTCCTCTCATTTACAATGCATCTTAACAAGTTCATGGCTTTATTGTCTTTAAACTTTGAACTGTGCAGCGTTCTCCAGGAAAAGCGCTGACCTTGGCGAAGGTTAAGCACTGTAATTTTGTGCAAAGTGCTTGTCATTTCGCTGGTTATGGCTCATGAAACTGTCTGGGTCGTTATTCCTGGCTTGGGAGAGCGCTGATTGCTGCATTACAGTAGTGCATGACTAAGTAGATGGGTTCTGGTTGCACCCCTAATGTGCTTAAATTACCACATTCCTCCGCAGACGCCTCCTCTCCTCGGCCAATCAGACGATAACACGCTGTGAACGGAAACAAAGCTTTCTTCTTTATCGGTGATTAAGTCCTCTATCACCGTCCTGAAACTTAAGAAAACAAGAGCAGTGTGGTTTTGACACCTGTCTGTGCTTTGTGGCAGTTTTGGAGCCTAATTTTCCACATGTGCATTTCTGTATTTGCCCTCCTGGTGGCACTGCAAAGTTTGAGTTGGAGAATATTAAAACCGAAACTCGGCTTCAACAGATGGGCACAATTACTGCCGCGCAGTTATAACGCAGCCCCGTTTTGCATCCTCATTATTCATTTTAAAACGCTCTGAAATAAAAGCTCATTATAATGGAAGGAGGGTGGTGACTATGCAATAATTGCTATAAATCTAATACTAGATTGACCACATGAATTTGACTATTCACTTTGGAAGAGCACCGTTCTAGTTTCCACAGTCACATGCCATCGCTTCTGGGAGAAATTTGGGGCACGTCGTGATGATGGGCTGATTATAGCAAATGTGTGAACTCTGTTTAACTTCCTGCACTCAACATTCATCCTTGTGATTGTGACTGGATGCTTCCTCGTACAAGACAAATATTAGTTTCATTTTTTGTCAGAAGGTTATTTCTCAAGTTACATTTGTTCTGTGTCTGGAGGCTAAATAACCTCAGACTGGTGCACGTTCCTCAGTCACAAAGACAGTGATGAATGGAAAGTACATTTGCCCAGATCCACTGTGGAAATAAATGCAGTCGCAAGTAATAGACTCTGTAAAGCCCTGAAATCACCAAATCATTTATATAAAATGCAGTTTGCACCAAAGACGAAAGTTCATCACATCAACAATTCCATTCTTTATTTTTTGGCTCCTGGAATGACATATTGGGAATGACCTGCATGTTAAAAAACACCCAGATGAGCTTTATGATCATCCTTACAAGATGTTTAGGCTACTGTGAAACCTCTGACATTAACCTGTGGCAATCCTGCACAAATTTGCAGCAAGGTCATATTTTCACATGCAAACAGAGATGGGAAAAGTAGTTAACTTCGTTACTTAACTAAAAGTACAGATGTTACTCCAATACAAATGAAATTCATACAGTCAAATTTTTACTCAAGTTAAAGCACTGAAGCATTTGTGTTCTTCTTCTTCTTTCACCGCATTGTTGCATTATTGTCAAAACAAGTTTCCAAAAAAAACTACGCAAGTTAAGTACAGATACTCAAAAACTCTACTTTAGTACACTACTAAAGTAAATCAGTCCCTCCAGGATTTCTGATATTGTCGCATCCTAAAATGGCTGATTTTGCGGCAAATTTTCAAAAAAATTGCGATGAAAGCTTTGTTGCAATAAAGTTGTCAGAGTTGTGGAATTTTTTTTGATTTTGTTCCCATTTATAATCCCCCTTTATTCTTTAACAATTAATTAAAATGAAGGAACAAAACCACTATTATTTTTATTAACCATTAATCATTTAGTTATTTTTGAAGGTAAATGTGAGGCGTTTTTATCACGTTTCCTGCATCTTCTAAATGTAACAAGTAAGTGAGTTTGCTGACGTATGGTTCAACGTTTTGCAGGAAATGACAATGACTGGTCAAAAATTGCGGAAAAGTTGTGGGAATTGGTCAAAATTGCATTGTAGTAATGAATTGGCGAGGACTGGCTGAATTTGCGCTAAAGGTTTCAATGGCAACGTCGTGAACTCCTGGAGGGTCTGATAAAAGTACTTCGTTGTTGCTCATCTCTGCATTTAAATTAGGTTTGTGGCAAACTTGTGGTAGACTTTTAGCAAACTTCACTGGCAAATCACTGGCAAATACATTTCGCACTAGTGTCAATTTGTTGTTGTTGCCAGAACATTGCTAGTAGTTTGCCACTAGTGACTGACAACGGCAAACTTGTGGCAACATATTGTGTCAAACTCCACTGTTCACCACAAATTAACCACAGGTTTGCTCAAACATTTTGTTTTTGTAAGTGTGACCATGTGTTTGACATTCCAGCCCTAATATGAACACGGAAACTGAGAATAAATGAACAGGAACAGCCAAAAATAAGTAAAAATCCTGTCTTATCAGATGCCAATGTTGAAAGCAAGCATTGTCCAGGTTCCAATCAAGTTTTGAGGTGAAGAGAGACTCCTGTATGGAGCATTGTCCAAAGCAGGAAACAACTATACACAGGGAATAAATCTACTGCAAATGATATTCTAGATTTACTGTAAAAGAGGTCGGTATTTAATCAGAATAGACTGAAGATACGCCTGGCTCTTTAGCAAATGAAAATCTAATTCTTGAATCAGCAGAAAGACAAGACCAATATTCAGCAGTCTTTTATTGGATTAATTTACTTTAATTGGCTATTTAACAATTAGATGGCCATTAAGAACTTCCACTGGAAGCTCATAGGTAAATTAAATAAAACCTTCAGGTACAATAAGGCAATACTCCAATGGACAATTTGAAGGGATTTCATTACCTTTTTACTGAGCAAATAAAGCCAAATCGCTAATGCAATAAAGCAACGCACATGATGATTACCTAAAGTCATCTTCTGAACTGGCTTTAAGACGCTGGTAGAAATTGTAAACTCCAGACTAATGTTTCTCAGCGTGGAGCCGCAGACGAGCCGACACGCGACACCTCCATTGTTCGAGGAGATCGACGAGAGTTGGGAGAGACGTTAAGAAAAGTGGTTTATTGTGGAGCTTCTTGCAAGAAGTTTGACAAAGAAAATGTGTATGGTTTAGCAGAACAGATGCATATACTGTTGAAACAAAGAAGTGCATGTTTTAAATGTGTTATTTAATCACACGTTTAGTTGCAAAAAGAGGGCGGCACAGTGGCGCAGTGGCTAGTGCTGTCGCTTCACAATGCGAAGGTCCTGGGTTTGAGCCCTGGGTTGGCCGTGGGGTCTTTCTGTGTGGAGTTAGCATGCTCTCCCTGTGTTTGCGTGGGTTTCCTCCGGGTGCTCCGGTTTTCTCCCACAATCCAAAAGCATGCACTGTAGGTTAATTGGCGACTGTAAATTGACCCTGTAAGATGTGAGTGTGTGTGCCCTGCGGTGTTTTGGCACCTGCCTAGGGTTGGTCCCTGCCTGCCTTGGTTTGGAGACTGAATGAATGAGTTGCAAAAAGATTACACTTGTTATTATCAACATAAAGGTTGCTGTCACTTCTGACATATAAACCAATATAAAGGACATGTCAAGTAGAAAAGTGTGTTGGTTCAAACAACTATTTATAGTCAGTTGTGTTTTGTGGTAAAATACACATTTATTAGGTTCACTTTTTGCACTGAAGACCTGTAAAAACAGTTCCTAACTCCTAACAGGATGAGCTGGCACAATTTTGTGTAGATTCTGTCACCATGATATTTCATGATAAGTCAAAGTGAAAGTAAACTTTATTTTTTATCTCTGCTTTATACTGTACAAGTATACAGAGAGATGAGACAATGTGGCTTCAGTTTTATTAGTGCAAAGAACAAACAACAAGGGACAAAGAACAAATAAGGCACATAGAATAGACACTATATAAATAGAATATAAAATATACACGTTAAACTAGAAGTAGAAAGAGAGACCATTAGGATGCGGTACTCAGACTACACTCTTCATTAGTGCTCTGGAGAACATTTTTATGATGTAGAACCTCTTTTTATGCTGTTTAAGGTTCTTTGAAGAACTGAATGCAAAAAAGAGTTCTTTAAGTAACACCGTATATCATTTTCAGTGCTTTATTAACACTTTATGTTAAAGTATGACCTTAAGGACTACCGACTCTATGCCTAACCTACTGATTTACTTGTGGATGTGTGTAGACATTATTGTTACGGTGCGATTTTTAATATTAATAGATAATATCTGCCACTGCCTTTTAGAGAGATCAGTTACTGTAATTTATATAAAGTAACTGATAAATTAACTCAAGAGAAAGCTTTTATTGCCTGCTCATTTGAGTGAGTTCCAGTTCACGCCTCCATGTAGATGTAATACTTTCTTTTCAATTTGGGGAAAATTGCACAAAAAGAAAACAAACTTGACAGTGAAAAACCGCCGTCCAGGTCTGGAGACAGCAGAAACTGACCAGGAGGCCAGAGAGCCAGTTAGGAAGAAGGTCAGAACAACAGACGACATTGTCCCCAAACAGTACCTACCTTACAAGCTGTGAGGAAAGATAAAAATTTAGCAGAAAGCATTGAAATCAGTCACATAGCGCCACTGTCAGACGCAACCGCACAGTGGCGGAGCGGAGCTTTAACAGTGTACAACTATGGTCTTGGAGTTGTTTTTTACACTGAAAATGCATGAGGTCAATATGAAAAATTCTATACAGTCTATGAATTAACACAGTATCTTCTTCAAGTGGGATCTAGTATGTGCAGATATTGTAACAGCAGTGGAGAACTAGAGTCTGTGCAATACTTTCAATAATTTGCGCAGATGATGGTGCTAGTCTAGTGGTTAGAATACTCACCTCTTGAGCAAGAGATCGTGAGTTCGAATCCTGCTTCCAGCACTTACATGACTGGGTCCCTGAACCAGTCCCTTAACCCCAAGTTGCTCTCACTGTCCCTGAAATTAATTAATTAATTTAGGTGCAATGCAAATCTCATAATAAAAAACCTTGTAGTTTTGAATTTAAATATTTAACAAGTTTACTTATTGCTGTGTCCTTAAGACTTTTGTAATTTAATTATTTTGTTGCTGCGTCATAGACACGAATACTAACATTGTCGCCCAATTTATTGAAACTGGGATATTATCTTGAAAACTCATTTGAAAAAATCTTGCTAATACTAACTTCAAAGCAAACACGGTCCTCCTGTGTGAAGCAGCAGACTAATAACTTTTGCTAATGTGTTTCCGTGCGGACACTCATGTTGTCATGGTGAAAGTGTGAGTTGAGCAGAGTGCATCGTTACATATTTCTGGAGAATGTCCATTAATTAAATCCCTCTACCTGTGGGACATAAGCTTTCTATGCAACAATTATGGTCGTGCTGAATTAGCATTTTAATTACTGCTTTGTTGATTACAATCATGTCAAGCATTAAGTGATTTCTAATTATGAGATTCATTGGTGCATTTTGGTCCAGGAAAATACATTTTAAGCCTCTCACATATGTTACGTTTCCATTTTTGCTGGTAAATAAATGCTCCGTTGTGGCATTTTGCAAAGCCTTTATACCTTAACATTGTGTATTTTTATTAATCTCGGTAATCTTCTCACCAAATCAATTGTTAAAGCTGATAATATTAATTACAGAAGTGTTTAAAGCTTCTCCAATGATAAAAATATTTCAGTACACCATATATAAAATTTTAAAAATGCATACAGTGTGGAGATAAATAGCATTGTGCCCCACTTAATGTTCTTACATTTTCAGCATTTAGCAGACGCTCTTATCCAGAGTGACTTCCATTTACCTAATTTTTAAGGATAGTCTCCCTGGATCAACTTATGGTTAAGGGTCTTGCTCAGGGACGCAATGACGGTAGTGCTGGAGGTAGGATTTAAACCCATGACCTCTTCAAAGTCAAAGCCAAAGTAAACTTTATTATCATCTCTGCTATATATTGTACAGCTAAACAGAGAGACGAGACGACGTGGCTCCAGCTTTTGCAGTGCAAACATCAAAGAACAAATAATAAAGAACAAATAAGGCACATAGAATAAACAATATATAAACAGAAAATAAAATATACACTTTAAACTAGAAGTAGAAGTAGAAAGAGCACCTCTTGGTCCAGAGGTGATTATCCTAACCACTAGACTAGCACCATCATTTACTCTTTTGAATATATTTGTGCTTAAAACCCATTTACACAGTTTTCACAAAGCACTTATTCTCAACGACATGGGTTACGACCCAAATTTATTTCCAAAGAGGCAGAGTTGGAAATGTAAACATTTTAAAACCAGAGAGCTCCTATTATTTTAAGGTTAATTGAGTGATTATTTGTCATTGTGAACACAGCACAGCACACATTCCACCACAGCTAAATGTGAGCTCTGCATTTGACGCATCCTCTGCGGAAACATTGTCTCACCACACTTTGTACAAGGTGCTTGTATTCAGTTGCTGATGACTAAGTAACTTGGAACTTTGAACCTTTCACAAAGAGTCTAACATTTTCTTCACAGTACTAAGCCATAGAATGGCAATTGGGAAAAACGCTCCAAATTGTATCAGCGCTCAAAAAGGCTCCCAACAAATTTAGGAAATACCTAAGAAGTGGTGAATGAGGGTCATTGTTAGCATGGACTTAATTGCAGCAGTGCTCTGACCCTTAACCTCACGGTGCCGTTTCCTGCCGGCTCACTGTCACGCTGTACATCCTGCTCTCACCTTTCAGCCAACACTTAACAATAGCGTTCCTCTCATAGCGTCAGGGTGTTTACACACCAAACTGTGCACTCTGATTTACTCCCACAAACACTGCGTTACTTCAGCTTCCTCTCCATAAGAGGAAAAAACAACTTCAGCTTGTAATTAGGTGGAAACAAAAGCAGATTCACTGTGTTCTCTTTAAAACATGAAATACTCTATACATACTTCGATTTTTAAAAGTTTTACTTCAGTTTGTTAACTTAGTGTGATTTATGTTTGTCTTCATTGTCTATCTGTGTGTTTCTCCCAAGCTGTCATTAATAATAATAATAATAATAATAATAATAATAATAATAATAATAATAATGCTTAATCCCAACTGGGGTCACAGGGCCACCGGAGCCTGACCTGGAAGCTTACGGGCGCAAGGCGGGAAACAACCCTGGACAGGTGCCAACACATCGCAGGGCACACACACTCACACAATCACACACACATTCACACCTTACAGGGGCCAACTTAGAGTTGCCAATTAACCTATAGTGCATGCTTTTGGAATGCGGGAGGAAACTGGGGCACTCGGAGGAAACCCACGGGAACACATTATTATTATTATTATTATTATTATTATTATTATTATTATTATTATTATTATTATTATATCACATTTCATACATGAAAATGCAGCCCAAAGTGCGTTATATTAAAAATACATTTTAAATGCACAAATACATTTTAAAATGAGATTTAAAAATAGGAAGGGAATTAATTGTAGAAATATCTTCTTGCAGAGAGTTCCAGAGACGGGGGGCAGTATGGCTAAAAGCTCTGGAGCCTTTAGTAGTCAAGTGGGCAGAGGGTGTGACAAGGAGACCAGACTCAGAGGATCTGAGGGTGAGAACAGGGGTGAAAACCTGAATAAGATCTGAGATGTAAGCTGGAGCAAGGTTATGAAGAGCTTTAAAAGTAAGGAGAAGAATTTTATCTGAGATTTAATAGGGAGCCAGTGGAGTTGTGATATAGGTGTGATGTGTTCTATAAGGGGGTCTGGGTAGTGATACGAGCAGCTGAGTTTTGAGTCAACTGGAGCTTATTGAGAAGATTATGTGTAAGACCAATTAAGAGAGAGCTACAGTAGTAATCTTGGATTTTAATGTAAAATATCTTAATCCAGTGTGAACACCTATAGCAAATTTGTGTTTTTAATCCTTGTTGCAGTTGACTGAAACTCAAATCTGTCGCCTTTGTTATCAGTCTGTGTTGGGCTGCCACACCTGCACTGAACACATAACGCTCACTATGAGCACTGAGCTGACAATTAAAAACAGTTCAGGAGTGCAAACTAATCACGATGAAGTACCGCTTATGACTCAACGTGCTGTGCATCCTGACTACCGAGCAAACAACTCTTTAACACGTGTATTTTCCTTGACAAACCAATATCGGTTGATCTCTACCTTTAATCTTAATTAAAAACTCTTTTAAAACTTATATTTTATACAGTATATTACTGTAATCCCACTCCTTTCTTTAGCTCAATTTAATTGAAGTGACTTATACATTTTCTGCATATATATACAGTATATACACACAGTTATGTGCACAGTAGGCATATGTGTACAGTTGTGTAATATGCATGCATTTTTTGTAAATTGTATTTTGTGAGGGACTCGATATGTGCCTTTAAATTTAAAAAATATTGTTTTATTGCTTCTCAGCAGTCAGTGTCGGTTCCTTAAGCATCTCTCGGCTGTGTCACATGTGCATCGCTGCGACACAAGTGGCCTTGTCCAGAATGCTCAACTGTCCTGCTGCCATGGCAACCCCACACCAGCCTGCTTTCTACTGAGGTAAAGCACACAAGTGTCTGTTGGCAAGTGATTAAGACCTTTATAAGGGTTTTCTGAAGCAGAAAAGGCTGATATTGGTCAGAGCGTTCCTCAACATGAGCTGCTGAAGGTGAAGCGAATGGAAAGTAATACGTGATGAAGCTGACTGGAGATCCAACTGAAATAGTGAGCCACAGAACCACAAAATAAACGTGGAAATCGGTATAGCAATAGTTTAAGATCGGCTTTCATTGTCTTTCTACACTGTCATGTACTGTCACTGTTATTCAGGCGCGGATTAACGCACAGGCTAGATATGACTTTAGCCTGGGGGCCCCCATATGGCCCAGCCTGCCAGGGGCCAGTAAAAATATAAATTCATTAAAATGAACCTGTGGGGAGGGGCTAGCAGAAAATGTAGCCTAGGGGCCAATGTACATCTTAATCTGGCCCTGCTGTTATTGCTGCATAAAGAAAAGATTGATGTTGTCACCACTGGTACAGTGTCTGAGAGGGCCCACTGCAATTCAAAATATAAAAATGCACTGCAAAGAGACAAAACATTGATCAGGTTAATAATGCACGTGCAAACACACTTCAATTACACAAATTTACAAAACACTTTCAACACATGCACCACATTTTACACACACCCGCACACACACTGCACATTCATAGACATGCTACAAATACACAAAACACATGCAACTTCACAAACGCTGCAAACACAACGCATGTGTTTCCAGGAGATTTTATGGGGGTCACATGATTTTTAAGAACATGAATTGCAGATATGACTATTATGATTTAACCATGGCAACCGTTTATTTGTGTTGTAGTACTGGAGACCGGTCTGTACTTGGTTTTGTCATGGACTCGGACAAAGAGGACTAGGGATTTTATTTGGAGACCCTCCGATACCACAACTCTGAGAATATTACTATTAAAACTCTTTTGGACCGACGCAGGCATTTTGCGTTTTTATTAATTAGTGTTTTAATTAATAAAATTCAGATAAATTCAGAATGCCATTAACTTACAGAAACCACACACCGTCAGAATCACAAGAATTTCAACTTACTGACATTATATTCATTCCTCTGTATGTGAATTTATTTCTGAGTAATTCTGTACACAAAACCTGAAGTTAGACCTCATTAATGACATTATTCGTGATGTAAACACACGTTGGCGCTCGCAACTCTCATATGGAACGCCATCATGCATAAAAATGTAGTTCTCTTCCAGAAATTCCAAAAGCAGCTCATTTTATAGACCAAAATGAGTCCAAATCTGCTCATAATTACACAAAACTTTAGTATTTCTTTGTGTTAAATTGATCAGAAAATATTTTTTCCCATTTTATAATTTTAAGAGCGTAATCAATATGCAAAAAAATAATAATATCGAAAAATGCATTATTTGTTATCAAATAATTTTATTCTGTATCCAGATGGATACCAAATGGATAAAGAAGTGTTTCAACCTGCACTAACCTTTTTTTTCTTCACAGTACTAAGCCATAGAATGTCACTGTGTGCTGTCCTTTGGTGTGTTCACAATGACAAGTAATCACTCACTTTCACTTTCAAACAACACAGTTTACACTAGAGCGTACTGAGAATTCCTTTTCGTCCTCAAAGCACTGACTTTCGCTTTTCTTTATTAAGTTCTTCTTATGGTCCAATAGGGCAGATTAATAACTGCACAATTTGTCCTAATTACAAACTTCTCAACAGAAAGTTGCAGTGCAAGTCAGTTTCCTCCAATCCCCCAAAAGTAGATAATGATTACTGGATTAAAACAATTTATGTTGGGGAAAATGTTGTTAAGATACTGGATGTTAGTAAGTACCATCTAAATCAATTCCTGATCATTTGAAATTGAAGAAAAATCTAATTAAATGTCACACATTAGTTTCGTGAGCCCTCTTGTGGATTCTGAATGTGTTTGGATCTTGTGTTTGGTTGATGAGTAATGTTCTGTAGAAGAATAGTTTGTGATTAATTTTAATAGCATAGAAGCCGTCTTCCAGCTGATTCAGACACAAATCCTTGCCAGTATTTTGTCAGTATTTCAAATAACAAGCACCTATTTAGGATGTTTGAGTGTATAGACTATAAATCAAAATAGTTATCAGAGCAACTGCTTTCCCTGGCAAAGTCTCTTGCCGTTGAATTTAGAAATATTGAAAAATTCTGTGCAATCCATCACTCTTTTATGGCAGGGGCGTTTTAATTGGTGAGAATAACTCATGTGAAGATTACACCAGTATAATAAGTGTTCCAACTGTTTAATTATGAACGAGGCGTATGAATGTGAGGAGATGTAAGCATTGGGCAAACATCATCAAGTCATTTGCATGCATGTAATCCTCCTTGAATGTTTCCACTCTTTTTAAAATGCACTTTGTGTCGTCTTTACTGTCACTCTTGACGCAGAACTTTTCTCACATATGAACCAGCTTTGTACATTGTATTGATCATGCAGCAGTTCCTTAAATTCTATGGAGTTGAGAGAGGAAGTGCTGCCGAATGTGGTGTTGCTGTTGAGTATCACATTTTCTCACCTTCAAATGTGAGAGCTGAGTCGATGTTAGGTGTAGTACCTTAATGTCTTAAAGTAGGAGGAAACACTCTTCAACGCACTTTTATTAGGGTTGTGACTGTTTGGTTTTGTGCTCATTATGTCCCGTTCACACTGTCACACTCTCATGAAGCTTAAAATGACACATTTCCCCAAGTGTGTGTAGGTTCTCAGTCATCCAGGACACAGCCATTTTGAGGGCTTGAATAGAAGGCAACTGGACTTCTGAAAATTCTTGAAGACGTTTTCCCTTCTCATCCGAAAGGCTTCTTCAGTTCTAAGAAATCTGATGAGGAGATCCAGTTATTTATCCTCTAGTGGTCGTTGACACGCCCTGTCGTCCACTGGGTCATTTGGGTCACACTGGGCAAAATGTCCAGGGGTGAGTATCCCAACCACTAGACCACCGCCCTCATAGCGGCTTTGAATTCTAAAATTCAGGGTCAGTCCCCCTGGGAGAAACTTGGTGTGACACCATGATGGTAGTGCTGGAGGCAGGATTCGAACCAACAACCTATTAGTCTAGAGGTGAGTAGTCTAACCACTAGACCACCACAAAACATCCTCTGTGGAAGTGACACTGACATTCCGGAGCTCTCAAAATAAACACTTCCTTTCACCATTTGCAGTTCATCCATTGGTTGCTATACTTGCCAAAAGGTATTTAACTCCACTACACACACTACAGTTGGGATCAAGACCACCTAAACCAAGACCAAGACCTGACCAAGACCAGAGTGTGTCGAGACCGAGACAAGACTAAGACTCTGAAGGGCCGAGATCGAGTCGAGACCGAGACCGGACCAATTTACATTTCATATCACATTACAAATAAGTGGAACATGCAAAGCCTAAGCAGCATTAAAGATGTCTATTGAATATTTCTCTCTTCCATATCTATAATGAGGAAATCACTTCACTGGGAGTAGGTATCAACACTGATCACATCATATGTTGAACTCAACAAACCACAGAGAACACTCCTCAAACTTACTGTTTCATTGGCTGCAGAGTTGTTATTATGCAGAGACATTCTATTGCTTAGTACTGTGTAGAAAAGTGCCAGTTGGAAAGACTTCTTTGTCCATTTGATATCCATCTGGATACAGAATAAAATTATTTGATAACAAATAATGCATTTTCTATATTTATTTTTTTCCTATTGATAACTCGCTAAAATCCCAAAATGGAAAATAATATTTTCTGATCAACTGAAAATAAAGAAATACTTAAGTTTTGGGTAATTTTGAGCAGATTTGCACTCGTTTTGGTCTATAAAATCAGCTGCTTTTTGCGCATGATTGCGTTCCATATGAGAGTGCTGTGTGTTTACATCACAAATAATTGAATTGCGTTTTCACGCAGTTACTTCAGTGTTTGTGCACGGAATTACTCACAAATACTTTCACATACAGAGGAATGAATATAATGTCCGGTAAGTTGAATGTTTTGTGAATTTGACGATATGTGTGTGGTTTCTGTAAATTAAAGGGATTCTGAGTTATTAAAACACTAATTAATAAACAATGCAAAATGTCTGTGTTGGTTTCAAGGAATTAATAGTGCTCCAGACCTGTCTCGAGTACACCAACACCAACACACTCACACACAAACTCACTATATGGTTTTGCCATATCAACTCTCACTGACACCAAAGTGCTACTTTTGGAAACTAAGGAGATTAGATTTGGGATCATATATGGAATATATGAGGAATATATGGGTTGGTGGTGGTCTAGTGGTTAGGATGCTCACCTCTGGACCAAAAGGCTGTGGGTTCAAATCCTACAACGAAAACTTGTATCACTGTTTCTAAAATTAGGAAAATGGTAGTTGCTGTGGATAAGAGAGTCTACTAAAAGGTGTACATGTGAATATATTAGGAATTAGGATTATATATTGTATATGTGTTCAAAAAGAAACATTAACAGAGGAGAAATAAACTGACCTGAACACACCACATTTAAGGTAGAGATAATTCAATAAGGAATGGTCTGCAAAACTGGATTAAAAGACCAGAATGTCTCAATCCAAACACTAAACTGATCATCTGCCTCAAAACAAGCCCAAACAAATAGGGTTTTTACCTTTAATCAAATCTCTTGTAAACTGGAAAACCAGCTGCATTCCACCTAGTCATGCTCAGCAGTGCAAATCCAAACCATTTTAAGCTTTTTCACTCATGTGTGAACATTTGTGGACACCACATTAGCCCAATAATGGGAGTCAAAGCATAGTGTCAGAAACATTACTCCTATAGAGTATTGAGAAAATACTCCCTTTTTTTCAAGAGATAAGAGACTTTCCATTAGAGAATATGTAATTTTTGTGACTTCAATCTTAGAAATGTGGACTTCTGTCTCACCGATTTATGTCTGAGATTTATGTCTTTATCTCAGAAATCTGCACTTTGTACTCTCAAATGTATAGCTTTACAAAGTAAGAGAATATCCAAGCTTTTTCTTGTAACTTGAATTTTTTTCTTGCAGGTTTATGAAAATGACAGAAAATATCTGTTCTTGTTTGAAAATTTAGACTTAAATTTTGGAAATCTAAACTTTTTACTCTCAAAAGTATAACTTTATAATGTCAATTAATATATCAGTTGTATTATTTTAATCTCAGAAATCTGTATTCATTACTCACAAATATATCATTTTACAATGTCTATATACAAGGAATATTTAATTTTCTTTCTTGTAAATATAAATCTTTAATTTAAAAAAATTGGACTCCTTTCTTGCAGATTTTTGACTTTACAATGTCAAAGAATATCCAAGTTTCATATTGTAGATTTATGACTTTAATCTTAGGTATTTGCTTTTTTTCTGCAAACGTATGACTTCACAATGTTAGATAGTTGTCACATACACCTGAATGGTGCAGCTCGGACACATCCTTAGTGATTAACCCAGGGTCATAGGGTGTTTCGGGTCTAAGATCATCAGACACCCTCTCCTGGGCGACCCAGCCGGGGGTGATCAATCCCCGACTTGTGCCCGAGCAGCATTACACCACGGCTCTGCCCTCTTGATTGCCCTGGAAAACCCCTGCAGCCCACCTCAAAGGGCGCACAGCGGGCCCTCCAGCCGTTTCCTCTGCATGACTCCACCAACTCCAAGTATTTGGCCTTCTTACGCTCATAATTAGAAAATATCCTAATTATTTCTTGTAAATTTATGACTTTAGGTACATAAAGTTGGACTTCTTTCTTACAGATTAATAATTTATATCTCATAGCATATAACTATCTTATAACTTAATTTACAGAGAGACCTTGTTCGTGTCCAGGTGCCCTTTTAATTACTTTTGGGGGAGCTGGTAGTGTAACAGTTAGGGCGTTCGCTCCATGATTAGAAGGTCGCCGGTTGAAATCCCAGGACTGGTAAAAGTACCACTGAGGTACTCATCAGGAAGGTACTGTCCCTAAGCACCGCTCCCCGGGTGCTGCCCATGCCAGCTGCCCACTGCTTCCTCATGGATGGGTCAAATGCATTTGATTGTGGTGCATTGTGTGTTGCCCTGTGGTGTGTTCACAATGACAAATAATCACTCACTTTCAAAGTAAACTTTATTGTCATCTCTGCTATATGAGAGACGAGATGACGTGGTGCCAGTTAATACAGTAAGAACAAATAAGGCACATAAAGTAACTAACTTTCACTACAATGTCAGAGAATATTCAAGTTTTTTCTTGTAAATGTATGACTTTAATCTGGGACTTCATCCGGTGGAAAGGAGAGAATAAGTTGAAGATGAATCAGATGCATCAGTGTCTGTAGATGTGGCAAAAAGATAGATAGAGGGGGACAAAAGGTGCGAAATTTTGAAATTAATTTCCCTAATACAGTCCTTATATCATCCCCACCATCTTCAGTGCTTATGACGAGTCATAACGCGTAAATCCTCCAACTCGCCTTGACCTCACCATGGAGATTCTAACGGACCTTCTCTCACCCCAAACCCCGCCCACCTCTTCCGGGACGGACGCGTCAACTGACCAATCAGGCGTGGGCTTTTCCATGCTCGTGCCGCGCCTAACTGCTAATGGGAGAGGCGAGGGGGCGGAGCGACGGCGGGCCTGACGATCAAGCTTGGTTGTGATGGTGAGTCCTGGATGAGATTTTGTGAGTTTTGTTTGTCATATTTTGAATATTTAATGCTCGTACGTGTCGTGAAGCAGTCCGTTATGAGCAGCTCGACCCGGGATAACGGCGAGGAGGCGGTGTGAGCAGTTCGCGCTGTCCTGCGTGAGGAGCGGGGCTTGTGGAATAACAGTTTCCTGTGTTGAAACTGAGCGCTTGGATAGCGACGCTGATTTCTCCCCAAAACCCTGACAAATTTCACCAATAACCTCCTACGCGGGGCTTATTAACCAGCAGCCTTATTTATTCTTCTCACACAGGTTTTAATGGCATTCCACACCCCTGCTATTTTCTAAACGATTACCGTGTCTTTTCCACATTGTTCACATTGTTTAATTCAGCAAATACATTGTCTGACAAGTTTTTGTGTTAGCCGACATCTGTCAGTGCAAATCATATCTCTATATATTTACCTCAGATCCCATCTTCCCCATAATGAATAACCGTTTCCTCACATAAACACATTTAAAGCAACATCTGCATGATTTTAAACCATTTCCCTCTGTTTTAAGTGATAAAAGGAGTAGAAAGTGAGAGACGCCGAGCCGAGTTCCGTCTTCTTGCTTCGTTTTTGCGTCTTGTTTAGTTACTTTTACTTTGAGGATAATCACAAACACTTCTAATAACAACCTCTTTTCACCTCCTCAGAAATCACAGGTCTTCACCTGACAAGCAGAAGAGAGCAGACTTGGACTTGGCTACTTTCTTGACTTGGTGACGCTCCCACTTTTTGACAGCTGGTGTCTGGATACTTGACCACGAACTTTTATTTTATCCTGGAATAATTGTGCAGCTTCATCCTTTTTTAACCTGACAGGTGGAATGGCATTTGGATAAAGCAGATTTTTACTTTTTTTCATGAAGTTGTTCTGATTGGAGACTTTGTGGAGATTTGAGGTTGCAAAGAGAATTTTTAATATATCAAAGGGAAGGTTTCAGCAGAGATGGATCAGCAAGCGAGCGGAGGCGAGGATCCCAACAAGCCCTCCAAAAAGAAGTCAAGTGAAGATGAGAGTAAAAATAAAAAGCTGGTATGTATATATACCCATATGCATCATTTGGTTTGCTCTTGTTTTGCTATGCTGTTCACTTCTAAAGTTTGCAAGACTTGACTCCTCTTTCTCCTACCTGTCTCCAGTCAAGATAATATAGACAATATTAGGTTTATTTTTGTAACAAGCAAAAATTCAGTTCAGTAGCCAGAGTTGATGTGGAGTTTTCTTGTCCTATCTCTCCACTCCAGGCTTCCCCGTAACCACGTGGAGTTCACATGATTTTGTGTTGTCTGAACTGATAGTGCAAGACGGTTTTAAGTGTACAGTTGAACAGTTTGAAGCTCTAAAGTCCAGTCCGGCTGATTTTGTGACTGCCTAATAGTCAGGGGAGTGTTTAGAATCCCTGTACTCAGGACAGATTTAGAATCGGAGAGTAACGTTAGTCTGTGTGTTTTCACACTGTGACTTGCTGTGTCCAAGTCCAGTCTGAAGTTATATACAAACTAGGGATAGGCAATACCATCTCAAATCGGTGTCATGATAAATATAACATTTCGTAACTCAGTTACAAGTAGGGATGCACCAATCCAACTTTTTAAATTCCTATACAGATTCCGATATCATCTCTGTGAGGAGGAGACTGAGATTATTCTGCTCTGCTGAAGGAAATACTTGACTTAAATCCTGTTTTCCTACTAAAACAATGTAATAATTACACACCCATATGTATATGCTAAATGATTTATTACTAAAAGCGATAACATCTCAAACATGATTCCTTTAAACACAGTTGTGTAATTTAGTGACGCTCCCTAATCCTGGGGCGCTAAAACCATTAGGAACACAGAGATTGTGAGTGAGAGCTGGTGTTGTTGAGGAAATTAAACAGTATAATGGTGTGATGTGCTTTTGGGCTTGTAGTGTGTTGTGTTGCTTGTTCTGCTCATCGTCATATCAATATTTAGAAATTAGTGTGAATGTTGAACGATAAACCAGCTTTACCACAGTCACACTTCACATAAAGAACCAGTTAAGCGTGTGCACATACGCAGACATGAAAAACCTACAATTGAATTGAACAGATCGACCCAATGCCACAGTTATTGGACCGATATCCGATCCATGTATTGGATTGGCGCATGCCTAATTACAAGGACTGAACAACTGTGACCCTCCACGGCAAAACCAGTCGCTTGTCGCAACGGCGGTTTCCGAGAAAAAAGAGCGTTTATGTTGCGTGGGGTTTTTTTGTTTTTAGTGTTTTGAAACAGTGGAAGGTCTATACTGTACTGTTGTGAATAAATTTGGCTGAAAAACTTACCCTTTCCATCCTAAAAACGTGACTTTCTTGAGGTGAGGAATTCAATTCCAGCAGAATGTTAAAAGTTTCTGTTTTGACCGCTCTACTTCAATATTTACGCTAAATCCACTGGTTGACTAGCGTGAAGATATTTCTCCGGAATCCATCTTCGTCTCCCAAGTTCAGTTAACCTAACGCAGGTAGGCTATCCGTGTGGCTGTGAATGCAGCGTAGGCTACCGTAAATGCAAATGTAGCCGCGACCGCACCAAGCGTCTGTGAGTGCTACGGCGATAGTCAACTTCAAAGGCAGATTTCTCCGTTTCTCACTTGGCGTGACAGGAGAAACCCGACTCCTTTGAATGTTGATATCTCAGTCATATGTCGTCGATTCATTCCATATAGGTATCGTTTTGATTTATGCCCGTTCATGAAAATGTAGTAACTCAATTTTGAAAATTTGCGACAAGCGACTGGTTTTGCCGTGGAGGGTCACAATTTTGTTTTGTTTTAATGTTTGTTTTTTTCCCTCATAGTTGACCGACTAATTTTGTACTGTCAATATACTCAATTAGTAAAACTGGGATTTTTTAAATAATGAAATTGCATACTTTTGTTATTTTTAAATTATTGAAGCAAGAGATATAGACCCAGTTGCAGACTGGACAGGGCGGAGTCATGTGACACCACACACTAGTATGTTTTAAGCATGTAAATACTGTAAAGTATTAAAATGAAATAATAAAGAGGTATTAACATAATTTCTTGAATAATCCAAGACTATGTTAATTAAAAGTTCTGAATGTTGGGTGTGTGATGATTTTGTGATTATTTGCCCAGCACTATGATAGACTGAGTTACGCACTCAGAAGCAAGAACATGTTTTGTCCATTAGTTCTGTTTTCTTTTGCCACAAGAAAACAGAAATCCATTACTCATCGTCATGCTGCTTCCTGACCTGACATGACGTGACATGGTGACCGTATGAGGATGACTTGTATGCATTTACTGCATCTTCATTTCTCGTCTTACTTACAGGTCTCTCATATTGATATGCCACTTTGGATGACCCGTGAGCCGTCTCTGTAGATATTGCTCATAAATATGTAGCCTAATTCTAATTATTGAGTCATATGTGGGACAGCGTCTATTTAAAGTTGCTTTCCCACACATGTATTAATTACAAGTCTCTGCTCCTTGGGACGGCTTCAGTTCCCAAAAGGTTCGGCATGGAGATATATGAATTTTTTTGTTAGCACAGGAAGTATGTGTTGAGTCACTAGACTTAATGGATATTTACTTACTTATTACTTAATACTTGGTTAATTATTATTGTGTGCAAAAAGGGTATGTGATAACGTTACGGTGTTTTGGTGCAGTTGGTATGCAGAGGTCACATATGGTTGTGATGTGCTGTGCAGTGTTCCCAATGACAAATGTTCCAATGAGTTGTCCTGTAGAAACATATTGCAACAATAAAATGATCTTTCAGTTTCTATCAGTTATAAATGTTTTTCTGCACTAACTCACAGAGTAATATTTATAAGAAGTTGAAAAAGTTGAGAATTCTGTGCAGCTTAAAATAATGTCCGTAAATGTTAATGCTTACAAAAGACAGACAAATCCAATTCTGATAAAATTGTGGTTCTGGTAACTGAAGTTAAGGTTTGCATAACTCAAATTCAGGTTTTGGTAACTGGGAGTTAGGTTTGGGTAACTCAAGTTACGGTTTTGGTTACGGTTTTGGTTACTCGTGTTATGGTTTTGGTTACTCGTGTTACGGTTTTGGTTACAGTTTTGGTAACTCAGATTACGGTTTTGGTAATTCAGGTTACGGTTTTGCTTACAGTTTTGGCTACTCAGGTTACGGTTTTGGTTACTCAGGTTACGGTTTTGGTTACACTTTTGGTAATTCAGGTTACGGTTTTGGTTACTCAGGTTACGGTTTTGGTTACCGTTTTGGTAACTCAGGTTACGGTTTTGATAATTCAGGTTAGGGTTTTGGTTACAGTTTTGGTTACTCAGATTACGGTTTTGGTTACTCATGTTACGGTTTTGTTTACGGTTTTGATAATTCAGGTTACGGTTTTGGTTATAGTTTTGGTTACTCAGATTATGGTTTTGATTACTCAGGTTACGGTTTTGGTTACTCAGGTTACGGTTTTGGTTACCGTTTTGGTAACTCAGGTTACGGTTTTGGTAATTCAGTTTAGGGTTTTGGTTACAGTTTTGGTTACTCAGATTACGGTTTTGGTAACTCAGGTTACGGTTTTGGTAATTCAGGTTAGGGTTTTGGTAACAGTTTTGGTTACTCAGACTACGGTTTTGGTTACTCAGACTACGGTTTTGGTTACTCAGACTACGGTTTTGGTTACTCATGTTACGGTTTTGTTTACGGTTTTGATAATTCAGGTTACGGTTTTGGTTACAGTTTTGGTTACTCAGATTATGGTTTTGGTTACTCAGGTTACGGTTTTGATAATTCAGGTTACGGTTTTGGTTACAGTTTTGGTTACTCAGATTATGGCTTTGGTTACTCAGGTTACGGTTTTGGTTACTCAGGTTACAGTTTTGGTTACTCAGGTTACGGTTTTGGTTACTCAGGTCACGGTTTTGGTAACTCAGGTTACGGTTTTGGTAACTGTGGTTAAGTTTTTGAGTTTAAGTTTTTTTAACCGAGGTTAAGCTGTATATAGTTAAAAGGATTTTAAAGCTTATTTACTGAAAGTATAAGTATACCTGTAGAATGTAATTAACATATGACTGGACGCATGATGACCATTACTGTCATAAAAAGGCCAGTCTGTGTGCACCGTGTTGACATGTGCAAGTCTTTTCTCTGTCTTCTTTGTACTCTGTGAAGGCTTGTTACATTTTCTTGATGAACATTCCTCTTGAAGTGGCATCAATGAATAAAACAAAACTAAAGCTTTCTGTGTAAACTTGTCCTCCAACCAGGAGAGAAGTGTAGATTGTTGCTTTTCCTTTGTTTACCAAAAACTCCTGGGCGCTGTTCCCTGTTTTCATGCGAGTGTCCAGTGAAGATGTGGACAGTCCTTATCAAGAGCTTGTAAGGGTTGCTTATAATGACAACACTACTTCTTTAGGAATGTAAACATCGGGTGGATAAGAGATGCAGATAGAATAAGAGTTTAGTTAACGTGCAGTAGTAACACAGCCATTCTTTCTACGTGAGCTTCGCAGGCCTATGAATGTGGGATTTTAGTAGTGATGCTTGATAAGGAAATTATTGACCAATGCCGATACCGATACATGAGGAAAGAAGAGTCAAGAGCAAGCGTAGCCAGAGTTGAGTGCGTAAAGACTACATATTTTGCTTCCACTGCATGATCAGGGTTTTGTCACAAAAATAACTTCATAACTCTGACATTTCTAACACAGCGCCAAGTCAAGCGAGTGTGAAGGCAGAGTGGAGCGAGGGCGGAGCATTTCCAGCGTAGTGCACAACATTTTAAGAAAAAGTCACGTCCTCCCCTTTGTAGTGTACCAAGTCAAATAGGGCACGTTTGACTCTCCATGTGCACTACCTAGTGTGTAGAGAGCCATTAAGCTACAACCCCGGCTATTTCCTGAGATGCATACTACCACATAGAAAAGTATGATAAGAGTGCCTTACCTACCATACTGTTAAGCGCAGTAGTACGCAGCTCAGAACACAGCCCATGTGTGAGCTCACATTCACAAGTGAATCAAACACACAGTTTAGTTAGTTTAACATTTTCACACCTGTAGGCAGAGCTGAGCGTAAAGACTGGTGAAAGTTCCACTGCGTGATCAGAATTTTGCCACAAAAATAACGCCCTACATTTTAAGACAGAAGGTGCGGGCCGTATAAAATCCCACCTCGGACTTGGGACATGCCTGATGGAATTATCGTCAGATTCCGATACAATTCTGATATCATTGTGCATCCCTAGATTTTTGGCAAAGATGTGAAGTCTGATGCGTGCAGGTGTAATTAAGGTGAGTTTAAGTGTCATTAGTGAAAGTGGGTGATTATTTGTCATTGTGAACGCAGCGCAGCACACAGTGTACCACAGTAGAATGTGAGATCTGCATTTGACTCGTCCGTGAAGGAGCTGGGGACAGTACCTCAGTGGTACCTTCACCGGTGCGGGACTTGCGCAAGTGACTCTCCTATGTCTATGTAGAACATGTAGCAAGCTTTTTAATGAAGTAAATGATAACAGGATAATAGTTAGTAATAATATGGACACAGTAATGTAGCCGAAATGTAGGGTATGTATCAGAAGCTTTTTAACAGAATACTGTATATCTTCTAGTAGTGGCCCGTCTCTTATTGACGCCCGTTTCCAATAAACGCCGGGTTTGAAGAGATGTCGCAACAAATAGTAGCCGGTCTCCTTTAAGCGCCGGTCTGTAGTAAAAGATCATGCTAGTGGCATCATTGGCAAGAAAGTTCAGCAGACGTCTACCGTACCTGTTTTTCATGCTTACGGTGATACCGTATACTGCTTTAATAATACCGTACTGCTGTACTGATAATTTCATTAAATCCTGAAATGTTCATCCGGTGTTGTTTCCTACATTTTGTGGCCGTAAATACGGTACTATACCGTATTTTACTGCCAAATGAACCCTGTTTACCCATCACCATTCCATCTGCGAGGCGAATAATAGCCGGTCTCCAACAACCGCCGGTCTCCTTTAAACGCCGGGCCGTCCAAATAATTTTTTGAATAAACGCCGGGACTACTATTGGAAGATATATGGTAAATGTTAACTTATGAATAGCTAGTCGTCATAGTTACAACCATACATTTGCAGCTATAGTAAAAGGCAGACAATTACAGAACGTGGTGTGGTCAGCGGGCGAGTCCAGCTCCTTACGCAAGCACTCTCTACTCCAGTCTCTACTTTATCTACTCTTGTGCTGCCTGACTGAGCGCTGATGTCATACAGGCGTTCTCTCTCTCTCCCTCCCTCTCTCTTGAGTGGTGAACTCCGTCTCAGGGCTCGGCCTGCTCTCTGTTGCCCAATTCTACAGAACAGATCTGGAACCTCGTGCTCCGGCTGTTGCAAAACAGTTTTTTTGCACACTGGGAGGAAGTCAGCGTTCATCTAAAGTTTCGGCTAGAAGCTGGAACTTAAGTTTTGCCCTTTTCAGGCAAGGCCAGGTTTCAGAATCAGAACCAAGTTTATTGCCAAGTACCTAGTCACATACAAGGAATTTGCTGAGGTGGTTGGTGCTAAGACGTTAAGAGCAGAGACATTTTAAAAGATGTAGAGTAGTAACTCACCTTACATCGTTAATTGATTCCAGAGCACGAGACTCCAGTAAATCCCCTATAAGAAGTCTAAAAAGGCGACCGTAACCAAAACCTTTTTAATAGCACCGCCACATAGAAACACTTGTCAACAACGTTCCAACACATAACTGGTTTCTTAGATTTGTCATGTTTACACACAATTTATTGCACACACACACATGTATATATATATATATATATATATGTATATGTGTATATATATATATATATATATATATATATATATGTGTATATATATATAGCGCTTTAGGGCAAATTTTCTTGTGCGATTAATCAAGATTAATTAATTACAAAGCCTCTAATTAATTAGATTAATTTTTTTAATCGAGTCCCACCCCTAACATATATATATATATATATACATATGTGTGTATATATATGTTTACGGTACCTTGCTCATGAGTACCTCAGTGGTACCTTTACTGGTCCTGCGATTCAAACCAGCGACCTTCTGATCATGGAGTGAACGTCCTAACCGTTATCCGGCTATGAAATGCAGGATTAGGCTTGTTATTGGTTAATTACACTTTAATGTGCTTGTTTTTAAACGGCATAAGTCTGAATAAAATGACAGATTTTATATTATTTTATTTTTTGAGTGATTTTTATATAATTATATTTTTTCTTTATTATGTTAGAGTTAGCACTGTAAGTTTGAAGAACGTGCATGCTGAAATGACGTAATTCAAGGTATTACTGTATTTATGTACAAGATGCTAATATAAATAGCAGTATGTGAATACTGCTCTACAGATAGTAGTATACATTTTGTATAAATGTATATAAAACACACAGTGGGAATAGTTGTGATGTGAATGTGCTGGAAGTAGAGGATGTGTGCAGTGGAGTTAGATCAATAACCAACAGTACAGTTTGAGTTGTAATTGTATTAGGGGGATTTAAGAATAGGAATGGAAGTGAAGGAGAGGCAGAGCTGGTGAAAACAGGGTGAAGTGGGAGCATTCTCGGTCACATTACGTAAAATAAATAAACCATTAGTTACACACAGGCAACCGTAACGCTAACACAAGCTACCATTTTGGGCCAGTCTTCTGTGTGACAAAAATAGGTTTCCTCACTTAAACTTCAGTTAACATTCCACAGTGATCAAGGTCTCATGTTGGAACTTCTTATACAGGCCGTCCCAGACTTACTATGGCGTTCTAATGACCACATTGTAACTAGTGATGGGCCGATCCACGTTTTTCCAGTTCCGATCCGATTCCGATACACGACTGTCGATACCGATACAGATTCCGATATAATACGTTTTTACTTTAATATTAGCATTATTTTTGTTGAAGTTGTGCTGTTTGTTAGTAAGGTTACATCACAGAATAAATAAACTACTAAGCACTTATTAGAAGAGCAAAAAATATACACAACTACATTGAATTTAAAGGCATTCCAAAGGAATTTATTTGTCACAAAAAGGTAGCAGCAACAGCTGTAAAATTTTGTAAATATCAAAAACACAATAATCTTGGCTGAATCATCTAAATCAGCGTTTCCCAAACCCAATCCTGAGTTTGGGAAACGCTGATCTAAATAGTTCAAGTGTTATGTCCATTTTAGCAGCAACAGCTGTGTAAAAAATAAAGTGCAAAACGAATTAATTTTAAATAAATATCTTAACTATCAAAAAAGTAAGTTAAAAGCAATAAGCCCGGGCGCATCTACTTGACAGGTCAAGCAACAGACCAACAACAGCACCAACTGAATAAGGCTTTAAAATAAAGTGCAAAACTGCAAAGAAATAAACATTTTCAGAGTCAAAAAAAAGTCAGTTTAAAAAAACCCTGGTACTCCTGTTACTCTTTGTTGTGAAATCTCTGCAGGTGTTTGATTAAATTTGTTTTATTGTATGACGCCACCGTACTTCCACCCCTCGGCACGCTGGCTTTACACACATTGCAAGTAGCCGTCTTGCTTTTCGGCGTTTCCAAACTAACGTATCTCCAAACGAGCAACATTTTGTTCAAAACAACGGCTAATGTTATTCGCTCGCTCAGATTGAAGTTGCCGTAGGTTCATGGTATGCAATAAGGAGCGGTGACGCATCTCGTATTACATTGCGTTGAGTTTAAGGTCCAGCGCAAGATGCAAACTGGAATATATAGATAGGGCCTGTCCGACCGATAGGACTTACGGCTATATTGGATACTGATATCATATCGGATTGGGCCTATCTCTTATTGTAACTTGAAAACCTTACTTGTCGAGACATGACGACCAGTAAAAGACCTCTGACTTGCTGGAGCCAGATTTTTCATGTCCTTGTTTCAGACACCTTGAGCAGTGTTTTTAAAGATAATGTAAGTGTATTTCTTCAATTAAATTGACTTTAGTTAAAAATAGATTACTTAAAAACTGGAATTGAAAAATTGAAAACTTTTTAGAAGAGCAAGAGCTGGTCGTTCCATTTTGTGTTGACTTATTTTAGGTGTGTCAGACGGCAGTTTGGGAGGGCCACACCACTTCGGGTTTGAGAGTTTTCCCATGTTCTACTTTCCAGCTAATCGCCACGCTGCTCAAGAATAGATTTGGGCGTGTTGGGTTTTGCAGTGTAGAAAATGCCAAACTTAGTGCCCTGAACCTTTGCCAGTTTCTACGCAATCATTATCATCTTCTTTGTTCAGTGTCTTGTTGCCCTGGCACAGTGTTTTCACATTCAAAATGCAAGAGTCTTTATTTGTCACATTTAAGGTTATATATATATATAGTCTAAACCATCCTAAGACTGCGCTAATCAGAAACGCAGAAATAGAAGTTAACAGGTCAAGTTAAAAACATCTTACAATAAACTTAAACGCTAAAAATATATTAAAATGTTTAAAAAGATATACTTTAGACAGTGACCGTACATGTGGATATTACAGTAGAATCTATGTATGTAAAGTTCCGTGTGCCTTGTTAACGGTTAGAGCGCTCGCCCCCGCGATCAAAGATCGCCGGTTCAAATCCCGGACCTGTAAAGGTACCACTGAGGTACTCATAAGCAAGGTACCGCCCCAAGCACTGCTCAGGCACACAGTGGTGGTCGTGGTGGAGGTAACCTTTTTGTCCAGAGGCGAGTATCCTAACCACTAGATCGCCATTCAGCCCTATGAGCAGAAACACATACAAACGTAAAACAGCAGGTTGGTGACAGCTAGGAGGATCTGACGTGAGGTTATGGTATATTTAACAGGTAACCAGTGGTGTCACCTCCTGCTTATGAAGACTTACGCTGTGAGGATGGAAGCTCCTCCTGAGCTAAATGTTAGGGTGATTTGGTTAATTTATTAGCTGGTAATTCTTTTTAGAGGTGCTAAAAGGGATAATGCCAGAATGTGGAAGTTGAGGTGGTCCACATTTGGCTGTGCATTTCCATATCAGAAAGTTCAGCAGTGTGGCAGCAGATCAAATGGCCACAGATGAACGATTCTAGCACACACAAATGTCATTCTCAAAATAGAAAGTAAGCCTGTCCACTGTTATGTAATGAGCTGAAGCGAACAGCAGATTAGTGCAGCAAAACTGTGTGTTGTGTGTTCTTACAAAGCCTTCTTGTAAATTGTTCTTGTTCTGCTGAATAATTCCACAATATCAGTCACAGCATCTCCCTGTGTAAACAAGATGCCAAGGGCTACATTTACAGCATTTAGCAGACGCTCTTATCTAGAGAAGCAAACATCAGTGCTTTGTAGTCCACAACTGTTCCTCAAACCTGTAAAGCTAGACTTAACACATTTAAGTTAAGTCTAGGGATGCACTGATCCAACTTTTTCAGTTCTGATACCAGTACTGATACTTTCGATTTGGGTATGGGGCGATCCCAAGTACCGATCTGATACCAGTTTGAGATTATTGTTATGCTTAAGGAAATGCTTGATTTAAATACTGTTTTCCTACTAAAACAATGTAATAATTACACACATGTTTATGCTAAATTATTTGTTCTCCAAAATTGTTCATTTAGACATATAAATATTTCTTCTTTCTTATTGATTACACTATAATGTTATAAAATTGAGAAAAAGTTGATCAATTGAAAATGAAATACTGAAGTTTGTCATTTTGAACCAATTTGGCCTATAAAATGTACAACTACAGTTCCCACAATTCTCTGCGCGAGCCCCTGACCCGCGTCACAAATTAAGAATCCGTGTGAAATACAGACGGAGCTGCTCTAGCGAGTAAAATGAATTAAACCAAGTTTCGATTCTAGAAAAATTGCCTCGAACATTTTTTGTTATAGAATTAGAATTGTAATACAATGTAATAGAATTTGTAACAGCTCTACTTTACCGCAGTGCCACTTCCCATGCATAAAGAATTAAGTGTGCACGCATTTACAGATCGGCTACATAGAACGGCCCAATGCCACCGATACCCGATCCAGCCGTTTGAGCCGTTATCGGACCGATACCGATTACACACCCATATGTATATGCTAAATGATTTATTATTAAAATAACATCTCAAACATGATTCCTTTAAACACAGTTGTGTCATTTAAGCCTAATCCTGCGGCACTAAAAGCATCAGGAACACAGAGATTGTGAGTGAGAGCTGGTGTTGTTAAGGAAATTAAACAGTATAATGGTGTGATGTGCTTTTGGGCTTGTAGTGTGTTGTAGGGCTGCAACAAATGACTATTTTTGTAATCGAGTAATCTATCGATTATTTTATCGATTAATCGAGTAATCGGATTTAAAAAATGTAAATAAAAATTACAGTACATTTGTCATTAGGCTTATTCTAGTGTGAGTAGAAGTTAGTCATAGACGCTTTATGTTGTTGTATTCAATTGAAATTGAAGAGACATGAAGTTCAAGGGTCATTCTGAACCAATTTGGCCAATAAAATGAGTTGCTTTTGGCCTTTCTGGAAGAGGACTGCATTTCCCACAATCCCCTGTGCATGCCTCGGAGCCGCATCACAATAAAGGGTTCAGCGCGTTCCGGAACGAACTATGAAAAAAAAACATAGGAAAATCTCAATAAATGGCTGTATTGTGAGTAGAACGTTGGTTGTTGTGGTTATGTATCAGCTAAAATATGTGTTTTGTCTGTAATAAAGGGGACGTTTTGACGGAAACGGAGCGTTTTAGCGAGTTATTGGCGCTTACAAACAGCGTGCGTGTTTACATCGCAAAAAAAATTCATTTATGCGTTTTTACGCATTTACTTCTGTTTTTGTGCACGAAATATCTCACAAATACGTTCACATACAGAGGGATCTATTCTCGCCTTGATCACGCCACTGAAAATATTGTGCGTCATTAATAAGCGTCTGTGTGAAACACAAGCGGCGTATGCTGTAGCGATTTAAATGACTTAAACGAAGCTTCGATTCTAGAAAAATTGCCTCGACCATTTTTTGTAATCGAGTTATTCGAGTTATTCGAATAATTGTTTCAGCTCTAGTGTGTTGTGTTGCTTGCTCTGCTCATTGTCATATCAATATGTAGGAATTAGTGTGAATGTTGAACAATAAACCAGCTTTACCACAGTCACACTTCCCCTGTGATGGGGTTTATGTTTTAGTCATGGAGTAGTTAGGGCTCGATGGATTCATGGAGACCTCGGATTCGTAACTCGTGAGTTATTTAATAAACCCGGGTGATTAACCTGGGTGAGTCATGAGTTGCCCGGCTCTACTCTGGAGCGAGTGCGTGGCCCTTTAAGAGAGCAGATCAAAGAAGAAATTGGCAGGACTTTTACTTTTTGAAGCTGGACTTTCCACTCCTGATGACAGGTGTGAATAGACGCAGTGGGCGTGGGATGTTGGCACTTTTACCTGCTGTGAGTAAAAAGGCACCATGCTTAGGTCCTTCTGCCACAGCCATTTCTGCATTAGTCTTGGGTGTGTAACTATGAAGCAACGTAACGGCTCTTTTTAGGATTTTCGCCCCTTACTGCAGTCTATTTCCAGCACTTCTCAAACAGAAAACTCTGAGTAAAACGTATTATTTTTATATTATTATTTGTCATGCTCACGTCAAGTCCCAGGCTCCAGTTTCGGCTTTTGCTTCTTGAAGCCACTTAACCACTTCTCATGAGAAAATTCTAACTCTCCAGGCCGTGTGTGTGTGTGTGTGTATCTCTGATCTCTGCTGGGACACGCTTGTTATTTTGGCCAGAAAGCTTTCTCAGGCCAAGTTAAAAATGTGGTTCATATCATGTCAGAGACGTTGATATGACCTTAAAGAAACCCAACTCCAACCCAAATGTGGACATAACGTCTCAAGTGAAATACCTGAGTAATTATTAATAAAATTATTGCAGTTATTATTATCAAATAATTGGTCAGTTCATTTTGATCAATTGATGAGTTTATTGGTTTTAGATTGAACAAGGAAAACGTGCCTTAAAGATGCATTTAATTTATCAAAATGATCTTTAAATGCATTTTGATCAAATTCTTTAATGTTTCTAACCCTAGACATTTTAACATTGATATATTTTTTAATAGACATGAATTCAAAATCTTTTAAATAATGTTTATAATTTGAGCACCAAAAAGAGGAGAGAATTTTATTTGGTGATGTTATTTGCAGAATATTTTGCATAAAGCGTTTGGATTTTCAGTTTTTTTTGACATTTGAACTGCTTTGATGAGGTTTGTTCTCGTTTTGACATTATTATCTGTCATTTCTAGAGGTGTGAGCCGTCACTGGTCTCGTGATTCGATTAAGTTACGATTATCATGTCTTCGATTCGATGTGATCTTACGATGCATCCCATCAGTTTTTTGACATTACTTCACGTTGCATGAAGGACATGGATGGCACATCCGGTAACCATAGTTACTAAAGGAATGTTCTTTTTAACTACAATTTTTACCAGAAATTCACCACTCCATGTCATTATGATGTAACCGATTGTGGTCTGCCACTGGATCATTGCAGAGTTGTCCATGTCTGCATCGCGATACATCGATTATGTGATTAATTTCAACTCCCCTAGTTGTTCACCAGCCAAGTAAGTGGTGTATATGGGAAACAAAGCTCCAGCCACATTTGTTCACGTAATGCCGTAATGATGTAGGCAACATGATAATGTAAGTGACTAATTGATTAGGAAATTAGCTGGCTACTAATTTAATAATTGATTATAGTTGTTGCAGCCATAGCCATGTAAATAGGTTTAAGGAGCAGTACAGGTAGGGCTGACTGATTTGACTTTAAATCGGTATCACAGCAAATTGAGCATTTTATTTCGGTTACAATTAATGAACAATTATTAAAGCTGGGATATATATTTTTAAAGAAATAGTGCATGTCTTTATGATTTTAGCATAAAGGAAACACACACGAACATACACTGTATTAACAGAATTTAATAAATAGTTGAAATTATTAGTGGTGTCGAGATTAATCACATAATCGGTGCACCACGATGCAGACTTGGACGATTCTGCATCAATTATATAGTGGGTTTTCAGACGAGACGACATGGCGCCAGCTTTCACAGTGCAAACAACAAAGAACAATTAGGGCACATGGAATAAACATTATGTAAATAGAATATAAATTATACACTTTAAACTAGAAATGGAGTATTAAATAATCACTTAAACATTATTCTTAAACATCTTTCTGGAGACAGTTTCAGTGCAACATGAATGAGATGGTCCGTATAGCAGCATGTGCATCACAACGACAGTGGTGTGTAAAGCACAGAGGTGCTGAAAAATTGATGGGATGCATTGAGATATCGCATCGTATCGAATTGAATCGTTGACTTGATAGTCCTAATCGAATCGTGAGACAAGTGAAGGTTCACACCTCTAGAAATGATGGACATGGTTAAAATGATGTTGATTAGAGGCTCAGAATGTGGGTTTTGATTAATTTAGTTAAGTTCGCAGCATTTCTAATTGTATTTAGACGCTCCCCAGCACTGAACATTTTTTAAGTAGTAGTGCAAGAGCCAAGAAACCATGGTCTGGACACATTTACCAACTTGTGCCCAGTTCCAGACTGCATTCCTCCACACTGCAGGAATGTCATATGGCTGTGCTGGAAGAGGCAGGAAGTGCAGCAGATGTGAATGTGTTAGCTCCATCCCACTTCCTCCCCCTTAGCCCTCTGTTTTGTGTGTTCCCTCATAGGGTAGCGTGTCCCGATTCTTTTGGAGGTGGAGGTGTACGAAGCATCACAGCCCTTACCTTTACATGTGCAGCATTTAGAATCCAGAGCGCCTTTTCTTTTCTGATTACAGGGACAGTCTCCCTGAGAGCAGCTTGAGTTTCGGGGACAGTTAATGTGAGAGCAACTTGGGGTTAAGGGTCTGGTTCAGGCACCCAGTAATGGTGTTGCTGGAGGTAGGATTCAAACCCACAAGCTCTTGGTCCAGAGACGAGCATCCTAATCACTAGACCACCACCACCACCACCACCACCACATTTAGAATCAAGGGGTCTCAGATACTGACTTAGGGCTGTGCGATATGACCAAAATCTCATATCCCGATAATTCATATCTCAATAACAATGTATATCAAAATATAGTACATTCTCTGTAAATTCAGGGGAACTTTCACAAGCAAAATCTTGTCTCAACTCAAATCTCAAGACATTCCATGAATGCTCACATGGAACGCCAAAGGTGCCACAATTTGCCTATATTTTTATGCAACTGACAGCAAAACACCTGTTTTTTTATGCCGTTTTATTTGTTACAAACGTATTTTTGCGATGCTCTAGTACCACCGGTTTTTATACCGTTGGTGCTCTGGAGACTTGTGGTAAAACACTGCTTTTTATGCTGTAAAATGTCTGTAAAAGGTGGCGCTTTTTACGGTACTCTAGTAAGGTGCCTTTAAGATGAATTGTGTTCTCAGTGCATAGTGGAACTTTCACAAGCAATATGTAGCGTCTCTGTGCCATCTATGGAAATATACTTGCTGTTAACTACGTGTGTAACGTATACGGAGATGCAGTACCTGTGTACCCCTGGCAAAGTGGGGTTTTGGACGATATCAGCATAAATCCTCATCATTTTTTGGTGCAAATACATTAAAGTAACTTGACATTGTCTTTGGATACCAGCAATAATTTTTATTTTGATTACATAATAATGGCAATATATACATGTCAAAGTCAGACATGCCCCTTTGCCAGCTGTGATGTTTGGTTACTCTTCTCTGGTGCCGTCAGTATGATGAAGCTCAGTGCTTCTTCGACTGAAGACATGTTTGTTTGGAATAATATGACGATTTTAATATACAGGTATTGATTCATTTATTAGGTTTGCGGCCTCGACACTGACTCCTGGTGGTAGTACACACTACAGATTACGACGCACAGTACGGACGCAAGTATATCAGCACAAACGTTAACAACGCAACTGTGTACGGATACGCATACGTAGATCACAGCAAGTATATTTCAGCCTGAACCCTAAAGGTATCTTACTGGATCACCATAGAAAGTACCGCCTTTTACAGACATTTTACTGCATCAAAAGCGGTGTTTGACCACAAGTCACTAGAGCACAGCAAAAACTATGCTTTCAGCGGTGTAAAAAGTTCAGGGACATTAAAGTGCCGCAAAATTGCCATTTTATTAAGTAAAACAGCATAAAATAACGTGTTTTACTGTCAGTTGTGTAAAAATGCAGGTGAATTGAGGCACGTTTGGTGTTCCGTATGTTGACATGACATCATGTTTGCAAAAGTTCCACTGAATTTACAGAAAATGTGCTATATTGCGATATATATTGTCATCAGGATATGAGATTTTGGTGCAACACTAATCCATTTCCTACACAAAGATTAAAAGCCCAAAAGCTCCGTGTCTCCGTTCTGAAGGACCACTTCCGTAGCTAAATCCAGGGTTAGTGCTGAGATGGGGGAAGAAGTGCAGAGGAAGTGGAGAAGGGAAGTTGTGTTGGTGTTGGGAGTGTGTGTGTTGGGGGTTAGGAGTGTGTGTTGGTGTGGAGTGGGGTGGACGACACGGCCTGTTCACTATGACATCATGCTTTCATGTGCATGTGTTGTTCCACAGCCAGACGCTCTTCATAATGTTCACATTGTTCAGCAGCTCAGTCGCTTGCAGTTTGACTTCAGAAGAAGCGTTTTTGTTTCAGCGTTTCTCTCTGAGCTCTGTTTGTACATGCCGCGACCAGTTTTTATCCCTGAAATGTACTAGTGCATCTAAAAAAATTAGAATTTTGTGAAAAAGGCTGTTTTTATCATTTAGAATTCAGAGAGTTTGTAATTCATTAAAAAAGGTAAGCCTTTATGTGTTATTTCCTTAAATAGAATATTGTGAAAAGGTTGTTTTTTTGCATTTTATTTTTCATTTTGTAATTTATTTAAAAGCCAAGCCTTTATATGTGACCCTCCACGGCAAAAAGTCGCTTGTCGTAACAGAGGTTTCTGAGTTGCGTGTTTTTAGTGTTTTGTAACAGTGGAACACTGTACTGTTGTGAATAAATTTGGCTGAAAAACTTACCCTTTCCATCCTAAAAACGTGACTTTCTTGAGGTGAGGAATTCAATTCCAGCAGAATGTTAAAAGTTTGTGTTTTGACCGCTCTACTTCAATATTTACGGTAAAGCCACTGGTTGACTAGCGTGAAGATATTTCTCCGGAATCCATCTTCGTCTCCCGAGTTCAGTTAACCTAACGCAGGTAGGCTATCCGTGTGGCTGTGAATGCAGCGTAGGCTAGCGTGTCACTTCTCGTCCTCTGAGAGCATCAACTGCTGCTCGTTTGGAACCACCTCTACTTAAGAGAAGAGGAAAACATGCATCGAAACTCTTTGCAGTGCTGGCTCCTCAGTGGTGGAACCAACTTCCGCTTGCCGTTAGAACGGCTGAGTCCCTTGCTGTCTTCAAACGTCGTCTGAAGACACACCTCTTCAAAGAGTATCTAGGGGACTAATTTACCTTTTATGTAAACCTTTTATTTTAAAAAAAAAAAAAAAAAAAAAAAAAAAAACACTAACGTGTGTCTGTCTGAACTTCTTTCCTCTAACCCATTTTCTTTCGTTAAAGTATAAAACTTAGTCTGTGGTAATTTGGTTTAACTACAGATGTCGACATAGCTTATGGATCTAGGAACAGTTGTGGACTACAAAGCACTGTTGTAAGTCGCTCTGGATAAGAGCGTCTGCTAAATACTGTAAATGTAAATGAAATGTAGCGTAAATGCAAACGTAGCCGCGACCGCACCAAGCGTCTGTGAGTGCTACGGCGATAGTCAACTTCGACGGCAGATTTCTCCGTTTCTCACTTGGCGTGACAGGAGAAACCCAACTCCTTTGAATGTTGATATCTCAGTCATATGTCATCCCGTTCATTCCATATAGGTATCGTTTTGACGCTTGATTTATGCCCTAAACATAACTCAATTTTGAAAATTTGCGACAAGCGACTGGTTTTGCCGTGGAGGGTCACAAATATGTTGTGTTCATTAAACAAGAAGTAAAATACGTAAAATATTGGCTGAAAATGTCAAACAAATCTAAGTATCGGTCTGACACTGATGATTAAAAAAAATCCAATACTATTACGATATTATCATGCATCCCTATTACCTATGATCACTTGAAATGAGTTGCCACAGTACTGAAACATCCAGCAATATGTTGATTTATACAGTTGATAAAAGTGGCATGGCTGAATGAACATATGAACATGTATGAAGGTTTACGTTTTTGAATTAAATTACAAAAAGCAGTGTCCGTTTTCCAGATATTCTAAGCTTTGAGATGCACTAGTAGATGTGTTGGATTTTCCTGAGCCTTCTCTGCAGGTGTCACGCCCCTAAAGAGTCAGTGTTTCTTGTTGGAAAACAGCTTGACCAGTGGTGCTTTTCCTCACACTGTGAACAGTGCGCTTCATTCACTTCCACAACACAATGCTGGGAAACACGAACTCCAGCGGCTTTCCACATTCATCCACAATCACCAACAATCCACATGCACTTTTCCCCATTTAAAGTCAACACAGCTCGGGGTTTGAGCAGATTTAACTCCTCACATTGTGCTTCTGTCATCCCTGACTTTTGCCTTCGCTTCAGTTAAACACACTTAAATCCCATTAAACATACTTTGTGGTGTTGTTTCAACGTGTCTATTCTCTCAGTCAAATCCCTCATGCTAATGTCTGGGTGGTAGTCATACAGCTTTGTTTAAGGGCAGATGAATGTTCAATGAATGGACCTTTTTCCAGCTGAATCATCTGCACACACACACACACACATTGCAGCATTATTTTTTAGACCAACTTCTAATAGTAATCTTAACCACTTCTGCACATTAAAATTAAAAACCAAACCCTAAAAGCACAGATTTTTGCCTTAAACCAAAATGAGTCATTCATTAATGTCCCTCATTTGAGCATGCTGAATTTGAGTGATTATTTGTCACAGTGAAACGTGAGCTCTGCATTTGACCCATCCGTGAAGGAGCAGTGGGCAGCTGACATGGGCAGCATCCGGGGAGCAGTGCTTGGGGACGGTACCTTGCTCTTGAGTACCTCAGTAGTACCTTTACAGGTCCTGGATTCGACCTTCAGATCATGGGGCGAACCTTTGCGCCACTAACTGCCCCAAATAAATCAACTATGTGTCATTTTCCAGTTTCCCATTTTGTGCTCAAATCAAAAACGGGAAAAACAGAAAACACACATTAGCGGCAGTTTGTGGAGTTAGGCCTGGTCCACACGGGTGTCTGAATCAGGCGTTTTTCGGGCGTTCGTGGTGTCAGGTGAGTGTTTCTGCTCATTGGAGTGAATCGGAACGTCCACATGGACGTTCATGACCTGCGTTTGGGCGGATGCTGTCAAATAAACACCATAGGTAACATTTTCCTGGCGTGAATTGCTGCCGAAGTCCAGACAAAGGCAAAGAAAACGTCACTATATCGTTTACATGACGTTGGGTTGACGTTCTGGAGGAGCGAATATGTCCCATGATTCCAAAAGTGTTCTGATACGGGAAATGCAGAAGAAGCCGTATTTTGAAAATGTGCGAGGAGACTGGTGCAGCCCGGCTGGTGCAGGAAGTGGAGCTGAGAGCAGTGCTATGGGACGTCTCTTTAGCAGAACACAGTGAGTGTGGGGGTGAAGCCAGTATCGGCGGCGATGTTTCCTTGTCTCTCGTCTACGTGGTCGTATCAGGAGGAGTTTTAACAGAAGAAAGTGGAGGCTCAGTTTTAATGAAGCACAGGGAGCCATTTTTGGTGAACTCAATGCAGAACTATCCACAAAGACCAGCCACAGGTAAACACTCTGGACAGAACGATTACTGCCCCCACAGGTAAACACACTACAAACTGGGCTGCAGGTTGGTGTTAAACAGCGTCAAACCAACACCAACGTAACACCTCACTGGAGTCCATCAAGCACAGCTACAAAACACAACAGAAGCACGTAGGACGTTCAGAGCGTGTTCATTTATCCAACACTCCAACACCCGTGTGGACGGGGCCTAACAGTTAGGGCATTTGCCCCGTCACCGGTTAGAATCCGGGATTTATAAAAGGTACTCATGAGCAAGCTATAAATATTAAAATGTTAATGAGACAATTTATGTTTTTTTCTGTATCTGGGATGGAAGTATTTTTATAATAAATGACTACCTGGAAAAGTATTGCTTATCAATAAATGTATCATTAGATTAAGTGAAAAATAATGTCTAGATCAATCGTTTATAACACATACACACATGTTCAGGTGATGCAACTTGCGACCTATTGAAAACCAAAATGGAATGAGTGTTTTCCTTTTTGATTTTTGATTTGAATGCAAATTGGAAACATCATTAAAAGACTCGCTATTCATTTTTTCATTTTGCCGTTTAAAAGTGAGTATTAAAAAATACTTGTCTGTCATGTTTTTAGCGTTTAGTTTATTGTTTTAAATGTGATGAATGAACGAGTGATGCAAGAATTCCAGTTAAAAGTTGTAAAAGAAAACAGTCTAGCAATGTTTAACCATTTCAGCTGAAGTAGTGGAATTGCACACGTTTTCCCATGAGGACACATTCGTGTGAGTGAGTAAATGCAGAGCAGGGAAGAGGTGAAGAGAGACGGCACAAAGGGGAAACTCGGTGTTATATCAGCTGAAGTGACCAGCACGAGGCTGAAATACTCAGACTCTTATACACTTTCCCTGTCTCTAAGAGTCTTACTTCTATTCCGCTATAAACACATGAGTTTAACTCAAACTGCTTGAGGAATCTGACTGCCTTAAATCATTTATGACATTACCTTTTATGCAAAAATGTATTTCAAATGAGTGCAAGTTACTTATGTTATTTGTTAAAGTAACTTAAGAGTCAGGGTTAGGGTTACCAGTCGTGGACTACAAAACACTGTTGCACTGTTATCACTCTGGATACTCAAGAGTATCTGCTAACTGCTGTAAATGTATAATACATATATACTACAAACAGTAACTGCACATGTTCGTCTATATCTATAACTACATCCTTCCATCGAGCGATGTATCGTATCAGTACCTCCAGGATTTTGTGGCCCTTTGTAAGATTGTTGCCTAAAATGCCTGATTATTGCGGCAGCTTTTCTAAAAAAAATTGTGTTGAAAGTTGCAGTGTTTTTAGGTGTTTTCTTGCGATAAAGTTGCGCTTTTCCCCCTTTTCACATATAAGAAATTTACTTTGGTGGTTGGTGCATATTTAAACATATGTATTAATGTTCAAGGTACTAATATCAACAGAACAATATGGATATTGATGGACAAATAAAAAATAGACATTTTTGAAGAGAGTGTGATATGCAGTGGTTATTTATAGGGATGCAGGACAATTGATGATAATTGGCTGATAATTGTTCCAGTAATTGGACCATAATGTTCACTAAGGCAGTTGGTGGCGTAACGGTAGGGTGTTCGCCCCGTGATCAGAAGGTCGCAGGTTCGAATCCAGGGCCGGTAAAGTTACCACTGAGGTACTCATGAGCAAGGTACCGTCCCCAAGCACTGCTCCCCGGGCACTTGTTAGCTGCCCACTGCTCCTTCACGGATAGGTTAAATGCAGAGGTTACATGTGGTTGTGGTGCACTGTGTGCTGTGCTGTGGTGTGTTCACAATTCTTGTGTTCTTTACTTAATTTTATATATACAGTATATTTATAAAATACAGTTTTACTTGTGAAATGGATATGGTAGTCTAGTGGTTGAGTTCTGTGCTCTGAAATGAGAAGGTTGTGTGTTCTAGACCGGCTGATTTCCCCGTCTTGTAGCTCCACCGTTACTGTGCCAGTAAACCTGAGCATAAACTCAAGTCACTGCGTTTACAGCATTCATCAGAAGCTCTTATCCAGCATCTTACATTTCCCTCATTACAGGGACAGAGCTCCTCTAATTAAGAACAGTAAACAGCCCTGGATTCGAGTATCTGATAAATGTAAGCAGCTTGGGCTCTGTCTCACGCAGCGGGTTTCCAGAGAGAGCGCCATCGTTAATGTGGAATTTCAGCCGGTTTAGTGTTGAACTCCGAGACACCTGATCTGCACAGCCTGCTTTAACACACAGACTCATAGTGCTGTTTGTCCAGCTTTCTCTTTCATAGTTCCTGCACTTACCCTTTTACAGACATGTTCCAGGATGTGGTGTGATTTCCTGAACTGATGATGATGGTGAAGTCGTGTTACATTATAAAGTTTCCATTTTGAGTTTGAGGGTATTTTTAAATTTGTGCAACATCTTTTAGGCATGTGTGTGAATCGTGATCCTGGTGGTGGTTGTGTGTGTGCCACCTGGTGGCTCAGTTGTGCATAAATACAAAGTAATTACCAATTACTCACACAGTGCTGCAGAATCACACTGAAGTTTATTGGCAAATACATGGTCACATACAAGGAATTTGTGGTGGTTGGTGCATATGAAAAAAGATGTATTAATGTACAAGGTGCTAATATAAGTAGAGGAATATGGATATTGCTGTAAAGAGTCCTTGAACGAGGATGTGCAGTAGTGCAGTGTAGACAGTATGAGGATATAGGTGAGTAAAAACGCAGGACAGCGTGGGAGAGAAGGGTTAGCTGTGGTCTCTGGCCTTGTTGACGAGTTCATTCGCAGTGCGGGGGAAACCTGGCATGACGTTTTGGTTTTGATGGACCACAACCTTCTGCCAGAGGGAAGAGAGTTGGTGTCCAGGGTGAGAGGGATCAAACGCAATGCTCCTCTCCCTCTTCAACCCGTTGCACCACGCCAGCTTACAATGCAGTAAGCAGCGTTTGGCCACAAGTCACTAGGGCAGCGGTCACCAACCTTTTCAAGCCCAAGACCTAAGCCCTACCTATGGACGCACTGAGAGAAAAAGACAGGAAAAACAGAAAAAATATCTTTTTTTCAAATAGAGATGGGTGTTTGTTTTTGTGCTTAAAATGAATTTTTTGTAGCACTTTGTTCCATGTTGAGTACAGTAAGCCATATAAATAATAAATAAAATAATAAACATTCAATATAAAGTATGTTTTCTACATTAGTAATCGATTTAACGTGTAATTGCTCATTACTTTTGGTAATAAATTAATTTGAGCACCAAAAAATCTGAGGAGCCACTTGACAGCCGAAAGAGCCATCTCTTTATAGTGAGCTGAGCCATTAGAACCAGAATTCCCATCACTAATATCTGCAGCAAGAACACGTCTCACTGGTCAGTTAAATGCATTTTTCTCTTATCTCACTGGCCGCTTTCACACTGTTATGAAAATGCGGTAACTGGTGCATTAGAGAGCGAGGGAGGGAGTCTCAAAGATCTACGGCTCAGTCGCGATTGAAGGGTTGGTGACCCCTGCATTAGAGCGTAAACACTGCCTAAAAGTATTGGTATATTAGAGCATATTTTTTAGGGCTAAATTTACAGTAAATGTACTACATTGTGATATATATCATTATCAGGATATGAGATTTTGGTTATTTCGCACAGCCCCTAGAGGCAGTTATTCTCATGAAAAGGTTTTTAATGTTTGTTTTAAGATTTTTGAGGCTGTGTAGATGAATTCTTAACAGTCTTAGTATTAAGAGCATATCCTTCTTTCTGTAATTTGATTATGAAGCATAAATGAAAAGAAAAACTCAAGGCCACACTGTTGTGATGATTTTATCGTCATGAAAAATATTAACAGCAATATATTATTTGTAATTAAATTTGGCATCATGTATTTATTTATCTGAAACTTTTCGAGAATTTTACAAATATCCAGATATTTATTTATTAGTTTTTAGTTTTAGTCATCTGCATCAGAGCGTTGCTTAGATTAGGCCAATATTTTCAGCCGTTTTTTTTAATGACGCATTTATTGTATGTGGGAAAGGCAGCGCATGTGGCAGGTATGTCCAAAGTGCGTGGGATTTTTATACGGCTCGTGCCTTTCGTCTTAAAATGTATGGTGTCATTTTTGCCAAAATTCCATGCACGCAATAGAACGTTAACAAGCAAAATCTCTTGTCTTTACACACTCAACTCTGCCTGCACGCTTCAGAAATTTTAATTGAATTGAGTGTTTGACTCACTTAATAGTATGGTAGGTAAGGTGTTCTTATCATACTCTTCTATGTGGTAGTACACATCTCAGGAAATAGCCAGGTTGTAGCTTAACGACTCTCTAAACACTAGGTAGTGCACATGGAGAGTCACACGGTTCCTATTTGACTTGGTAGGGAGGGAAGTGACGTCTTCTTAAAATGTTGTGCACTACACTCTGCTTTCACGCTCGCTTGGCTTGGTGCTGTGTTAGAAATATCAGAGTTATGGTATTATTTTTGTGGTAAATCTCTAAGCGTGCAGTGGAACTTTAATCAGCAAAATCTCTTGTCGTCACATGCTCAACCCTGCCTTCCTCGTTTATTGGCAGATAATTCCCTTGTAATAGTCCCTCCCTAATTAATATTAACACAAAACTTTCCAACTTTGCATCTGCTGTTTAATTAATTAACCTATGACGGAATAGTCTTCCTCTTTTCAACCCGTTTTATTCTCATTTCTGCAGTGATATTGAGATTATACTGGTGTCTCTCACCCCAACACGTTGCCCTTCATAGCTGTAGTTCAGTTCAGTTCTTTGTCCAAACTGGGTAAAAAGGCTACGTTACCAATGAGACAGTAATTTCATGTTCTTGTTGTTATTAATGTGCTGAAGGCTAGTTTAATAAAGCAAATGTGGCATTTGGAGTATTCCTCATAGTGAAAAAGTTGATTTTAATAAAGATTTTAATAATGCCTTACAGCCCCGAAGGCACCGTTTCCCTAAATTATTAGGTGACAAATTGCGGCGTTTCCCGTTCTGCACGGTAATAATCGATGCGCAACATTAATGGCTATCCGTTAACTCAATACACAATTATGCAAGCTTGTTAAATTGTTGTTTCTAAATTGGTTTAAATGTATTTTAATTACTTTCTTTAATAAATGCACACCAGCGCTCGGTAGTGTTTCCTGCAGAAGCGAGGTCAGGGCCGGGAGACGTTGCATGTTGACATCCACAACTTTCACCTGGGTTGAAAATTTTAATTGCAAAATTCTGAACTCGCAGGCAGAATGTGTCAACAGTGTAACGGCTTATTAGGGCCGAGAGAGGGACAAATTCTGAGAAGAAAGACAGAAATTCTGGGATTAAAGTCATACGTTTACAAGAAAAAGCTGAATTTTTCTGACATTATAAGAGAGTTGAGATTTAAGGCACGCGCATTCTGTCTGCCAAAAGTTTGAGCACGCAGAGGAACGTTCGCCATCAAAACCGCTTCAATTTACGTGCTCAACTCATCATCATAGGCGTTTCTAACTAACTGTTTCTGCACAAATTATTGAAAAATATTGCACAGACCCTGGTTCTCCACTACTGTTAAAATATCTGCACAAACTTAAATGTTAGTCAGACTTTTTAAATAATACTGTTTTATTAATAGACTGGATATACTAGAATTTTCTATATTGAAACTGTTCTAACCTCTTGCACATTCAGTGTAAAAGTCAGTTTCCACTTTTGTAGGTAATACTGCATCCAAACTGTCTCTCTGTCTACCTCTATTTCTGGTTCTAGTTTAAAGTTATATTTAATATTCCATTTCTAGTTTAAAATATACATTTTGTATTCTTTTTATGTATGTTTATTCCATGTGCCTTATTTGTTCTTTGTTCCATATTTCCTATTGAACTGCAAAAAACTGGAGCCACGTCGTCTGGTCTCTCTGTATCTCTGTACAGTATATAGCAGAGATGACAAAGTTTACTTTGACTTTGACTTTTTGAAAAACATCGGATATCGGCATCGGTCTGTGATTCCCATTGTGCATCCCAGCTACAAATTAGCATAGTGATCAGAACAAGCAAGACGACTACAAGCCCAAAAGTTGATCAGATCACACCATTCTGCTGTTTAATGTGCTGAACTACACCAGGTCGTGCTGGAGATTTCAGTCTTCCTGATGCTGTTAGTGCTGCAGTGTTAGGGCCGGGATATACTTACCGCTCAAAACGCTTATGCACACTGCCGTGACAGCTGCCACGCCTTCTCAGCGTTCTTTTGACTTCAGAAATAAAGGCGACGCGGGCACAAGTTGCACTGCCAGCAAAAATTGGGGTGGCTATGCGTTTAAGTTTTGGTACATGACGTCAGCACCGTTGTTTACTACCAACATGGCCGAATGGTTTCACCGTCTTTTTTGCACATCAGAATGCAAATCATTTTTATCTTCAACATCGTTCTTCCCTCATTTCTCAGCAAACCCGGCCAGTGTTTTCTCGCACTGCCGCCTTCTACCTCTTCCTGTTCGTCTGCCACTTTACAGCACTTTTCATAGTGTATCACTGGCGCTTGTTGGAAACCTCAAGATTAACAAACAGTACGCACGCAAGTACAGTGAGTATAGCGCTCGCATAGCAGCAGCGTTCCACAAACGTACACATCACGTAGGGTTAAGTATATCTTAGGGAGCGTCACAAAATGACACGACTGTGTTTAAACAAATCCATTAAACAGAGTCTCCTCAGTCTCCTCCTGCTCACAGAAATATATAGATTATTCATTAAACTCTGACATCCGATCGATTCTGGGGATCGGCCCGGACGCGGAGCACAGGTATCGGTATCGGAACTAGAAAAGTTGGATCGGTGCGTCCCCCGCTACGGATAAACTACTGATGAGAGAAGTAAGTAGCGTTGGTGAGAGTTGTAGCTACCTACAGTGCTTTGGAGGGAGAAAAACCTTGCATCTGGTGAAGTGTGGAGAGAGAAGAGAGGGAGAGAGAGTGAGCGTGAAGGTCTGCTTCATGTTTTTTGCATCATAAGTGAGGACAGTCAACCCGGCCTGACTTTTTCTGGAAACATTTTCACATTCTCTTTGTGAACAGCCAACTCGGGGGAAGCTGGCGGAGAGGCTCGACCCACACAATACGCCAACAACATCAAACAAATGACTATGTATGATGGTGGATGTTTTGGGGGAAAAA